>RJWH01000508.1:325133-572587 GCA_004363575.1 Solenodon paradoxus | reverse complement strand
ATCTTAGAGTGAACAGTCTTTCACCTTTTTGGTTAAATTTACTCCTAGCTATTTAATTTTTTGATGCTGTTATAAATAACATCTTAATTTGTTTTTCTGTTAGTTCATTGCATACCGACATGCAACAGGTTCTTGTATATTGATTTTCTAGTTGGCAACTCTACGGTATTTTATTTTCTCTACAGGTTTTTGTTGGCATTGTTAGGGTTCTGCATGCTGGGTGTTGATGTGCCCCTTTATCTAAGGGTGGGTAGAGCGCTCTGCAGGACTTGCATGCAGTCTCTAGGAAGTTGGGAGGAGGAGGGCACTAAGATGGCACCCCGCCCCCCCACTATTCCTGCTGGAATTGTTGCATGAAGTTGCCAACACAGTGCTCCCCGTGTCCCTGACCTGGGATTGTCCCCAAGGCTTCCTGTTGTAGGAGTGGAAAGATTCGTTGCTTTTCAGACTGATGTTACTGTGCTGGGTAAGAGAAGCCTCCAGGCAGAGAGAAACTTTGGGTGATGGCAAATAGCATTATGTTTCGGTACAATATACATAGTTCACTTGTAAGGGTGGAAAATGGTGGGAAATGAGAAAGAATACAGAGACTGGGCAGTGAAGTGTCTTATGTCATAGCAGTGTTGTATTTTCTGCTTTGATCAAGGTTTGGCGTGAGTTATTTTCTACAGGCATGGTGAAAATGCCTTCGGGGCATGATTTATTCTGTTAGTCAGGGTGTTTTATATAAAGACAGGAGATAAATCACTCTAACAGTTTAGGAAAAGGTATCTTCAGTGAATTTTTTTTTAACCTTTTGTCAGTAAGAGTTGTGCCTGTAACCTCTTTTGTTTTTCTTACTTGCCTTGTTTTTGGAGAAAGTTAAAGCTTAATTTTTCATTTAATTGTTGTACGTTGTTTTAACTTAGATGTTCTCATCTAAGGTATCTTTTCTATCCAACTCAAGTACTTGGTTTTCTGTTCCTACTTCATCATATCATGCATTCTGCTCTGTTGTCATGTATTTATCTATTTTAAAGGAATGTGCAGGAAAGAATGAAGTGAGTAGACAAGTAGTCAGGAAGAGAGAGGAGGAAGAAACATTTATTTTTTTAATTTGTATTTAGTTATTTATCTTGCTTGTTCTCTTCAGCCCTGGACGCATCTACAAACCCATGTCTTTGTACTGTGTGTGGATTGTCCAACCACTATTCTACCAGGGCATGCTTATCATGTGTTTACATCCATTTTCTTTTTTCTACGTAGATTCCTCAAAGGCTAGAAGCAGTTCTATTTCAACTTTTTAAACTTGGTCATTTAGTGAGTGCTTAGTAAATATTTGAATGAACAAATAATAGATTAATTGATTTTTCCTTCATTTTACTTGACTGTGGTTGTTTCTCAGAGCCATTGCATATGTTCCTTGTTTGGAAGTACTTTCATCAGAACTTTGTTTCATCGCTTTATTTCCTCATCGTTCTCATAATTCTTAGAATCCTTTATTATAAAAGTGGTCTTTTTTTTACCTTCATTTCTTTCACCTTCTAGAGTGTGACATCCTCAGGGGCAGATGGTATTTTATTCTTTTTTGAGTTTCCATTGCCTAGTATGTGGCAAGTATTAAGTAAATGTTTGTTTAATGAATGGAAATCCCTTTGAAATGTTAGATTCAGAGAACAACAACATACTTTTGTTTAAAAAAATCTATTAAGGAAGTTAGAATAGGTGACAAATGGAGGAGGAAGTATGCAGAGAAGAGCTGACATAGCAGGCTTCACATTGCTCATCTTCAAAAAGTAACAGGTTGCCTTTGGCCAGAAACTTAGATCTCAGGAGGGTTCCCACCATTTTCTGGTTGGTAATAGGGGCTCACTTTGCCTAAGCTGTTAGTACTAACAATACTGCTGAACATCTACTTTCCTTCTGGAGTCAGGTTTTGGTACAAGATAGGTAGAATGTCCATACATGACCCACCTCAATGAAAACCTCAGGCACTGAGTCACTAACAAACTTTCCTGGGAGACAGCAATTCATGTGTGTTCTCCTGACTCATGGCCAGAGGAATGAAACCTGTTCTCCAGGAGCCCACTGAGAGTTGACGCTGGACAATTTGCAAGTAGTTTCCATCAGACTCCACCTCATGTGCTTTTTGTCTTGTTGATTTTACTTTGTACCCATTATAAGTTTTAAGTACAACCATAAGCTGAGTCCTGAGTCCTTCTAGTGAATCTTGAACCTGGAGGTGATCTTGAAGACCTCTGACTTAAGATAAATTTTCTCCGCTTCTAATTGGGGGGTAGAGGACAGATAATAAACAAAATAAGGGTCAAGAACTAATGATGTCATTCATATAATTTAACTGGTTGATTGGTCTGAGTAACTAATTTAGATTGAGTGATCAGCAAAAAAGAAATTCCTGAGGTGTCATGTAAAATGAGATCTGAGTGACGAGAGAAGAATAGCTCTTAGGAGGCACGGAATAGTGTTTTGGGAGGGAATAGTGCTGAGGGTCAGAAGTGAAGCTGTGGTTGGTGTGTTTGCAGAAGAGAAAGGACAGGTGACCAAAAGGTAAGGGGCAGGCAAACGAGTGGTACAGGGTAAATGGGGACACGTGGCCAGGAGACATCATGTGAGTCCCTGGCAGCTGAGGTAAGTAGGTTGGTTGGTTTGTTTAGATTTTTCATTGGGAAGAGACAAAGGTGTAAGATTCATGGTTTTAAAACATCTTATTAACTATATAAGCAGAGAGTGTTTCTCAGTGGAGTTGGGATAGAATTAGGAATTCTTAAAGCAGTTTCTGCCAAAGATGTTGGAAGTATAGGCTAGGGTTGCTATTTAGAGGGGAAAATTATTTGAGAGGTGTTTTTGAAGTGGAGTCCACAGAGTTTGGTAATTAAATGTAGATGGCAAGAGTAAAATATTTCAAGAATATGATTTTCAGTCTGAACTACTTGATAAATATACCTGTCATTTTTGAAAATGGGGATGAAGGAATCAGGCAGATACGGGTGTGAGAAGAAAATTAAGAATTTTGTTTTGAAATCATGTTAGATACTCAAATGGAAATATACCCTGGGCAGTTTATGTATGGGTTTTGAAAAATTAAGTTTTAAATTTTATTCTTTAAAACTGTGCAGTGATTATCAATTGCCAAGTACTTTGATAGAGCGAGGAGCACAATGATGACTAGAACCTAGTCTCTTAAAAAAACCTGGAACTTAGTCTAGAAAAAAAAGCAGGCCAGTATTCAGACTGCTGGGAGAATCCTTATCCTTGGCCATGTGGAATGCTTAGCAGATTCATCAAAACAGCATTTACATTAGAAAATCTGAAGTTTTTCTCAAAAATAAATTTTTTGTTGCTTCCTCAATTATACTTTTACTACTGCTTTTGAATTTTTTAAATACTTACGTGTAAGAGCCAGCCTATACTAATGACTAACCTAAATATTGGAAATTTCTGCTATCCCCACTACCCTCAAATTGTGTTTTATACTTGGCAATCTCTTTGGTTAATACGCTTTTTCTTAAATAGCTCTTTACTTCAGATTTTACATTCTCCTCCCATTTCCCTTCCCCCTTGCCCCATTTGGTAGCATATATCTAGCTCCTTGTCCATATACATATGTACACACAAATATACACACTTTTATGCACATATACACATTCATATATGTGTACATACACATGTTATATATATGTATATATAGATAGATAAATAGATAGATAGATAGATGGGAAGATACTTTGTCTTTACCGTGTCTTGGTATCTCATTTTCTCAGTAACTCAACTTGGTTCATATTCAGAAGTATAGACTCTTAGGACGGAAATATGAAAACCCTGCTTACCAATGTGAATCCAGTATTACTGTTCCTTGTGTGCCTGACTGACTTCTGTGGCTGCTGTGGTTAGGTTTGTGGACATTTCCCCTTCTGATTTTCTTTGTGAATATCTTCCTTTTCTGAACTACAGTCCTGTCTATCTGGTAAGAGAAGGACACATGGATATTTTGTGCACTGCATGGGAGATGTTAGTGAGCTTTTCCACTCATTAGTTAAATTAGAGCTATGCAGATGTTTCTTTCTTCTCATATGTCTGTTTTTTTTTAATTATCTCCAACTGTTGCTTATTTTTTTCCTCTAATTGCTTGATCGCCTTTAAAAATACTCCTTGAATATGTTTTAAAATAATTCCTTAGTATAACTATTTATATATGTTCTTATAATCTGACAGACACTTCTCTCCTTTACCATCCCTAATTTATTTTTTAAAAGTCACAGATACTAAATTTAAGAAGGTATTGTTCACATTCTTCTGTGATACAAATATGCTAGCCTCTCCAAACACATCTAGTTGTATACATTAAATACCTATAATTTTTGTATGTCAATCAGACCTCAATAAAGTAGATTTTAGAAAAAAGGAAAATGAGTAAATGAATATCTAAATAAATTGTAAATGTCTTTAATATCTCAGAAAACTGTAAAATATAATGCACACACATACAAACATGCACATACAAGAATATACTACCCTTATGATCAAGAAGCATTTTGCTTAATATTGGTAATTGTCCTTCAGGTAAGAGATACTGACCACCCTACTTCTCCTGAGTGTGGTTGGCAGGTTTCAGTGATTAATGATATGTTTTTATTAATCACTTCTGCTAATCAGCTACAAGAATTATTAATTAGAAACCTGTAATTAGATTCAGAGTGACAGTGATGATGAGTTAGTTAGAAAGAAATCATGCAATTTGTGAGCTCTTCTACTTTGAATCTTGTCTTTATAATAAATCATCTAGCTTTGACTGTGGTAAATGTTATAATATTTCAGAAATTAAGGATGATCTTTTGTTTTATTTTAATGATTCACATTTGTGTATCAGCTTCTATATAGAATAAGTGTATTTGGACTCTGTCATGTGAGAAATGAGATTGTATTTTATTCAAGGTCATACAAAAGTGGTTATAATTTTTTGGATGTCCAAAATGACACTACTAAGTCATCAAAATAAGTAACTTGTGTTATTCTAGTTCAGCAAATATCATATAGATCTGTATTCCAAAAAGTGTTCTAAGATTAGTACTTTTTTTTTCTTTTCTCTTCACAATATATTTTAAAGAGTTATAGTAACCTTTGGTTACTTGTGTTTTCAACAAATGTTTCTTGCTTTTTAAAAACCAGTAGGCACACCCCTGTAACTCCAGTGGCTAAAGGGCAGGCCATGTAAATCCCATGGAACCAGGTTCATGATCTGGAACCAGTGGTTTAAAAAACAAAGCAGTAAAATTTTGGGGGAAATTCCTGAAAATCCTCAAACCATGTTTTGCTATGTTTACTTTTCATCTCTTTATTTTGTGTACACCATTTGAAAAGAACAGAAAATAATGTGCTTATTTGCCCCTAATTTTGTAATTTATTTTGAACTTTTATTTAAATAAGAAGTGTATTTCCTTTTATGTCAGTTGATAATACTTCTGAAATTTTCCTTTTATTAGGATGAATAGAAGCACATTTTTTTCAAAGCAGGCATGGCCATAGTTAAGAGAGACTTTAAATTATTTTGATTATAGACTGAAGCAAGTTTATTTTGTTAGATCTAAAAATTGCATTTATTGTGTCTTTGGTGTTTCACAGTTGTTAGATATCAATGAATGACAGGAACAAAAAAAAAGCCTAGAATGTCTTTTTAATTATTTTGAAGTACTGGACAGAAAACCCGATAACAATAATATTAAAAATGAGAACTAACATTTGAGTACTACAGTGTGCCAAGCACAGTGTTTAGTACTTCACATACATTTTCATTTAATTTTTATAACACTATGTGATTGTTATTTCCATTTCACATATGCTAAATTCAGGAAAGGAGTAGTTCTACAGTATGAGTTTGATGACCTCTGAAGTTACCTGTATGATCCTTTCTCTGGAGGAGGCCAATAACTGCAGGGAAACAGAAATCAATAGGAAACTGTTCATGAGGGAATTGAAGTTAGGCATCTTAGAGTAGCCACTACCAATTCTTACTCTAAACTAGGCAGAATTTTCTAGAAATCTTTCTAAAAGTTAAATTTTTTTGAGGAACGTGAAGCTATTAACTATGAATTCTCTCAATGCTCATTCAGTATGTTCAAGCTTTTCCAAACCTCCGTATCCTTTCAAAATTTATGAACTATTTTATGCACATTCACTACCCCCTAAATCTGGCATTTTCACATCTTTGTAGGGAAGTTACCTGATTTTTCATCTTTTTCCAGTGTTTTCCTTCATAGTTACTGTAAATGTATGAACATATTATAAAAATAAGCAACAACAAAGAAATTCTCCTATTTATTCCCCAGGTGAGTGTTAGGTGCTAAAGGCTACTATATAAGACGAAAAAGACATAGGGCCAACCCTCACAGAGCTTGGATTCTAAGAGAGATGAAAAGACCTGAGAAGCATGAGTGTTATAGATATAAAATACATCACTGAGTAAATAGTGAAGACAGGCATGTTTTCATAAAATTTTTAGAGATATTATTGTAGGCATTTATATAGAAGCCAAAAGGGGAAGAAATGACTAAATTTCTTGGTAGTGGGACTTGATAAAGGATATATGATGCTTGAATTAACCCTTTAGTTATATTATTCTTTCACCTCTCCCATATTTCATGAGTTTGGGTAAAGAAAAATCTATTTTTACTGTCTCTACTTCCCATTCATTTATTACTGTCTTGCACTCTAGCTTCTACCCCAACACTCCACAGTATGAAAACTAATTTATTGAATGTAAACAACTTTTAATAGCTAACACTTATATAGCTCTTGCCTTTTGCCAGACACTGTCACATTTTGTATGAAAGCATTTGTTTAATTCCTCCAGCTGCCCTGTAAGGTAGATATATTATTATTCCCCTTCAGAGATTGGCAGCTAAAACGGAGAGTTAAGTAACTTGATCAGGATTACAGCTCCTGAGTGGTGGAACTGGATTTCAGACCCAGGCAGGCTGACCCCACAACACATGCAATGGTTTCTGTTTACCCACGATTCATACATCTCATATGCTAATGGTTATTCATTTTCAAGAGTACTTTTTTTCCAGTGGTGATTGATTTTCCTCCTTCTTCTTCCCTCTAATGACTCATTTAAGAAATTTTAGCATTCTGTGACTGCATGCTAATCTAGACCCTAGGACATATAGAAATAAAAGCTAGCCCTGCTTCCAAGTAATTCAGTCTAATGGGAGAAGATGTCGAGGAAAATTAGCATTTTAGTATGGATTGACAAGTGCTATGACTCCCAACCTCAATTTTGATGGAAAGTAGAATTAAGGCCCAGAGGGTAGGAATTCCAGTCTTTGATCTTTTGACCCTCCCCGTCCACCCATCCCAGGTGGAGTGGAATACAGTTGCTTTTTCAAAATCGGCAAGAAACTCTTGCATGGACCTGGTTCCGTTACTCCTTTTCTCTGTCACGATCTACTTGCCAATCCCCTCCTGTGTTTTTCCTGCACTTTGACTTCTAGTGCCTTTTTCATTCTTCTTTCTTAGTTTATTTCTTTCATCTATCCAGAAACTCTGTTTCACCTAATACAGTGGAGGCTTTACTTCACCTTGCTTGAGCCCCTTTCTCCCGGTGTAGCAGAATAACCAGTAAGTACTTAAGACTCTCATGGTCATGGGGAGGATTTTCAGATGGCAGCCTGGGAGGAAGCAGTTTCGGGTCACGCCCCAAAGATACCGAAAAACAATCACTTATTTTCTAGAGACAAACACCAAGAAACGACTGGTACTTCAACTGGAGACAGAACAGCCATTCTGATGACTAACGGTGGGGGAGGGCATCCAGTGTGGTGCTCAGCTAAGCCGTGGATTTGGAACTCAGCATAGGAGTTTCTGAGGTGTGGAGGGGTGGATCTCAGGGAGTTCACTAGGGGCCCGGGGACTGGTTGTGGAGGCACCAAGGAGCATACCCAGCAGGGTTGGGATGTGGAGAGGGAGAAGACTGACTTGGTGTGGCATGGAAGGACATCCAGTACACTGGGAACTGAGCTGGAGCTTGCGTGGTGAAATTGCACTGTCATATACTGCCATAACTGGAAATCAGCCAAAGAAATTCCCAGCCCCAACCCCTCCCACAACCATTTCATGCCAGAATCCCAGCGGATATCTCGCCAACTGCATATCCCTCTCACTGAATGTCTCGCCCATGGAATATTCCATTCCCAGGATTACAGTAAGAAGATAGTCTTCCTTACAGGACCAAGCTTTAATGCTACACTCTAGCGCCATCCTGTGGATAGAGGCGGAACTGCAGCCTGACTGCCAATCCTGGCCAAGTGTAAGGTGCTCATACCTATGCAATGCCATTACTGCAGGGAAACCAAACCCTCAAAAATATAAATGCCAAATAGAACAAAGGCACAGAGAAATATACACAATATGATGGATCCAATCAAAATCCAAGAAAATCTGAATACATCACAGACGTATACAAATTACCTGAAAATTAATTTAGGGTAGCAGTGATTAATTGGGAATCCAGAAAATAGTAGAGGAAGTAAAAGAGAAAGTCAGGAAGCAAAGAGAAGAAATGAAACAGGACATCAAAAAGCTAAGGGATATGATTGCTGAATTAAAGAACTCAATAGAGGGACTCAACAATAGGATGGATGAAGCTTCCAATAGAATCAGTGATCTGGAAGATAAGACAAAGAAACTCAAGCAAACCAGCAGAGAGATAAAAAATGCAAAGAAACAAAGACAGCATTCGAGACCTGTGACAACATCAAAAGGAACAACATTCACATCATAGGGGTCCCAGAAAAAGAGAGATAAAGGGGGGAAAAACATATTTGAAGAAGTAATGGATGAGAACTTCACCAATTTGAAGAATGAAGCAAGCCTCAAGACTCAGGAAACTCAAAGGGTTCCTCATAAAAGAAACCCAAACAGAAGTACACCTAGACATATTGTCATCAAAATGTCACAAATGCAAGGTAAAGAATCTTAAAAGCTGTCAGAGGAAAACATGTCACATACACAGCATCCCCCATAATATTGTCAATGTACTTCTCAAATGAAACTCTGTAGGTCAGAGGGAATGGTATGATATATTCAAAGTGCTGAAAGAAAAGAATTTTCAAACTTGGATACTATATCCAGCAGGATTATCATTCAAAACTGAAGGAATGATAAAAGCCTTTCCTTATAAGCAAAAGTTAAAGGAATTCATCACCGCAAAACCAACTTTGTAAAAAAAAAAAAAAAAATTAAAGGTTGCTCTATAAAGCTATAAAGTGTAAAGAAACCTGACAGAAAAACAGACACCAAATATTAAAGCGGGAAGGAAGAGAACAAAAATGTGGATAGTTAGAATGAATGGAAGACTAATATGCTTTCAAAAAAAATTAGGAAGTAAACATAGAATTGTTAATGCTAAACTTCAGGGCAACCTCAGAATACATCCCCAGGGAAAAAGCAAAGAAGAAAATACGAAATCAATGAAAACGTAACTGCACCCATCTGACTTAAGAAGATAAAGAGAACAAAAGCATCATCTGGAGCAACATACAGAAGACAAATTATAAAATGACACTAAGCAGTTATATATCAATAATCACTAAACGTTAATGGACTGAACTCACCAGTTGACGCAGAGTGGCTAAATGGATTAAAAGCATAACTCAACCTTCTGTTGCATGTCGGAAACTCACTTTCTTCCGAAAGATTACAAAGGCTCAAAGTCAGTGTCTGGAAGATAATCCTACAGTTGAAAGGCAACCGCAAAAGAACAGGATCAGCTCTTCTCAGTTGGATAAAACAGACTTCCATCTAAAAAGCCTAACAAAACACACAGGTGGACATTACATGATGATTAAAGGGTCAGTCCAATAGGAAGGTATAACATTTATTAACATATATACACCAAATGAAAGAGCATCAAAATATATCAAGCAAGTATTATTAGACCTGATGAGGGACACTGACAGCAGCACAATAATAGTGGAAGACATCAATGCCCCACAATAGACAATCAGCCAGACAGAAAATTAACAGGGGTGCAGTCACTTTAAATGACGATCTGGAGCAGATAGCTCTAATAGACATATACTGAACACTTCACCCAACAACTACAGCTTTCACTTTCTTCTGAAGCGTGCCTCGAACATTCTCAAGGATAGATCATATGCTGGGTCACAGAGCATCTCTCAACAAATTTACAAAGATTAAAATCACACCAAATATCGTCTCTGACCACAATGGTTTAAAACTGGAAAACAGTCACAAAAAGAAAGCTGGAAGACCCCAAACTAATTGGAAGTTAAACAATCTAATCCTGAGTGATTCTTGGGTTTAAGAGACCCCAAACTAATTGGAAGTTAAACAATCTAATCCTAAGTGATTCTTGGGTTTAAGAGTAAATCAGAGAACTTAAAAAATTCTTAGAGACAAATGAGAAGGAAGACACAAACTACCAGAATCTATGGGATGCTACAAAAACAGTATTAAGAGGAAAGTGCTTCGCATGACAGGCCTATCTCAAGAAAAATCACAAATGAATAACTGTACATTTAAAACAGCTAGAGAAAGAACAATTAAAGCCAGAAATCAGCAGAAGAAAGGATATAATCAAAATTCGAGCAGAAATAAATGAAATAGAAAACAAAAACCAGAAGATCAATGAAACCAAAAGTTGGTTCTTCGAAAAAGTAAAGTTGACAATTCACTGGCTAGACTCACAAAGAAAAAAAAAAGAGAGAAAACGCTCTTAACTGGAATCATAAATGAAAGGGGAGAAGTTACAACAGATACCACAGAAATTCGAAACATTATAAGGGATGCTGTCAACAGCTCTGTGCCAACAAAATGGACAACCTTGAGGATATGGACAGACTTGCAAAGTATAGTCTACCAAGACTGAACCTGGAAGAATTGGAAACCTGAAGAGAACAATCACAAGCAAGGAAGTTGAAGAAGTAATCAAGGGCCTCTCCAAAAATAAAAGCCCAGGACCAGATGACTTCTCCAATGAGTTCTACCAAATCTTCAGAGAAGAATTAACACCTATTCTCAATCTCTTCCAAAATATTGAAGAATAGGGAACTCTCCCAAAGTCTTTTTGCGAGGTTAACGTTATACTGATACCAAAAGCTGGCAGATGCCACCAGGAAAAAATACTACAGACTAATATCTCAAATGAACATAGATGCACAAATTCTCAACAAAATATTAGCAAACTGAATTCAGCAATGCATCAAAAAGATCATTCATCGTGACCAAGTAGGATTCACCCCAGGGATGCAACTATGTAAATCTATTAATGTAACACACCAGATCTATAAGAGCAAAGAGAAAAATCGCATGATTATATCAATAGACACAGAGAAAGCTTTTGACAAGATCCAACACCCATTTAAGATAAAAACTCTTCATAAAATGGGAATAGAAGGTTCATACCTCAACATAATAAAGGCAATATATGAAAAAGCATAGCCAACATCATAGTCAGTGATGAAAAATTGAAAGCATTTCTTCTTAGGTCAGGAACAAGGTAAGGTTGTCCACTCTTATCACTGCTATTTAACATTTTACTGGAGGTCTTAGCCAGAGGAATTAGGCACGGAAGACAATAAAAGGAATCAGATTGGAAAGGAGGAAGTAAAACTCTAATTATTTGCAGATTACATGATCATATATAGTGAAAACCCCAAAAACTCTTATCAAAAACTTTTAGAACTCATCAATGAATGTAGTAAAGTGTCAGGCTACAAAATCAATGCACAGAAATCCATTGCATGTTTATACACAAACAACTTGCTAGAAGAAAATGAAATCACAAAAATCACACCATTTAAAAGAGAAGTTAAATGAATAAAATACCTGAGCATATGTTTAACAAAGAAAGTATAAGATCTGTACAATGAAACCTATAAGTCATTCTTAAAAGAAAGAGGAGGACACAAAGAAATCCTTGCACGTGGCTGGGAAGAATTAATATCATTACAGTGACCATTTTACCCAAAGCAATATACAGGTTTAATGCAACTCCCATTAATATTCCATGGGCTTATTTCCAGGAAATAGAACAAAAAAATCTTAAAATTTCTATGGAATAACAGAAGACCCCAAATAGCCAAAGCAATGAATAGAAAAAAGCACTAATCTGGAAAAATTAGACTTCCAGATTGTGAATTATAATGCAAAGCAATAGCAATCAAAACAGTATTATTCTGGAATAATAACAGAAGCACTCATCAGTGGAATAGAACTTAATCACAAGAAACTGACCCACTCACAGTCAGTTTATCTGTGACAAAGGAGCCAATACCATGTGATGGAGAAAGGGTAGTCTTTTCAATAAATGGTGTTGGTAAAACTGGACAGCCACATGCTAAAGAATGAAGTTAGAGCACTCTTAACACCATCCACAAAAATAAATAAAAAATGGAGTAGAGACTTGGACATCAGACCAGAAACCATAAAATCCTTGGAAGACAATGTAGTAAAGACTTTCTATGACATCAACCTAAGGGAGGCCTTTTCAGATTCTACTCCTATATCAAGGAAAACAGAAAGAAAAATAAATAATTGGGACTACATCAAACTAAAAATCTTCACAGCAACAGAAAAAATATCACCAAAACAAAAAGACAACATACTGACTGGGAAAAGATATTTGCATTACATATTTCTGACAAGGGCTTAATATCCAAAATATATGAAGAACTCATATAACTCAGTAACAGAAAAACAGGTGATCCAGTTAAATGGGAAGAATTGGATAGACATTTTTCTGAAGAGAATATACAGATGGCCATTAGGCACATGAAAAGATGTTCCCACTCACTGGTTATCAGGGAAATACAAATTAAAACAGCAATGATATATCCTTTCACCTGAGAGACTAGCTATTATCCAAAAGTCTGGAAACAACAAATCTTGGCAAGAAGTAGAGAAAAGGGAACAGTTTTACACTCTTGGTTGGAGTGAAAATTGGTGCAACTGCTGTAGAAATAGTCTGGAGAGTCCTCAAAGATTTGAAGATGGAAATCTCATATGATCCCACCATCTGACTGCTGAGTATTTACCCAAAAGGTGAAAAGACACCAATTCACAGAGATTTATGCACCCCTATGTTTATTGCAGCCCTATTCACAATAGCGAAGAACTGGAAATTGCCTGAGTGCCCAACATCAGATGAATGGATAAAGAAGATGTGATACATATGTACAATGGAATACTTAGAAGAAATGAAATTCTGTCATTTGAATCAACATGAGCGGATCCTAGAGGGTATTATGATAAGTGAAATAAGTCAAATGAAGATAGATACCAGGTGACCTCACTCATAGGTGGAGCATGGTTAGACAAAGCAAAGGAAACAAAATCATCTCTTGGTTGTACACATGAAATAGAACTGAGGTTACCATTATGGAATGGGATAGAGGTAGGGTGGGCTTAAGCAGTGTCAAACCCACTGGAAAATGTTGAAGGACACTTGGTGATTTGGTGGAGGACAGATTGTATTGACATGTATTTGAGGAATGTGGAAACTGTACATACGGGGAACTATACATACGAGTTTATTTTAATATGTAGAATAAGTTACTACAATAAAAATGAAAATAAATTAAAAACTGAAAAATTGTAACTGAAACGTTATTAATTCTAAAACCATGCCTTCACATTTTGGAATGTTTTATAAAGTTCTATTTTTTTTTAAATTGAGGTATAATGACATATAACATTATCTTAGTTTCTGGTGTACAACGTAATGATTAGATATTTGTTACATATATTGTGACATGAGCACCACAGGGCATTCGGTTTAGCATTCATCACCATACGGTTACTATTTTTCCTTTGTCATGAGAACTTTTAAGATTTACTCTGTGATTTTCTAATGTGTTAAGTAACATTTAGCTGTTACCATGCTGTATAGTACATCCCTATAATTATTATTTTATAACTGAAAGTTTTTCCCTTTTAACTGCTGTCACCCATTTTTCCTCTACTTTACCTTCTGCCTCTGTAACTACCAATCTGTTCTCTGTATCATGGAGGTTTTTTGTTATTATATTTGTATAATTCCACATCTAGATGAGATCATGAGGTATTTGTCTTTTTTTTTCAAGCTTACTTCACTTATTGTAATATTCTCAAGGTCCATCCATATTGTGACAAATGGTAAGATTTCTCTTTTTATAGCTTAATAATAGTCCATTGTGTGTGTCTGCCACAGTTTCTTGACAGTCATTCGTTGATGGACACTGCTTGTTTCTATATCATGTAGTTATATAATTATGTATTGTAAATTATGCTTCAGTGAACATGTGAGTGCAGATTAACTTTTCAAACTAGTTTTTTAAATTTTTTCCATTAATGCCCAGAAATGAAATTGCTTATCATATGGTAGTTCTATTTCTAATTTTTTGAGGAACCTCCATATTGTTTCCTGTAGTGGCTGCTCCAGTTTACATTTCTGATGACAGCTGTGCAAAGTTCTCTTTTCTGTGCATTCTCCCATTATTTATTACTTCTTGTTTTTCTTTAATAATTAGCCATTCTAACAGGTGTGAGGTATTAACTGATAGTGCTTTGATTTGCATTTTCCTGCTGATTAGTGAGATTGAGCATATAATAACTGTTGATCATCTAGTGTATCTTTTGGATCTATTCCAAAAGATCTGTTCAGATCCTCTGCCTATTTTTTAATGGAGTTTTTTGCTTTATTGTTATTGAGTAGTGTCATTTTTTTATATATTTTGGGTGTCAGCTCTTTATATATGATTTGCAAATGTTCATTAGATTGTATTTTCATTTTGTTCATGAGTTATAAAGTTGCTATTTTACAAGGCCAAATACTTTAATCTTTCCTTTAGTTAAAAAATATCTTGCTCTTATGAATAAACATTTAGAAGTGAACCAGAAGGGAAGAAGGCAGGGGTGAGCAAATTGAGTAAAAGTTGTCAATTATATGGTGAAGGATAGAACTAGACTATTGGGGTAAATTTAATGTATGACATACAGATGTTGATTATAATTATACATACCTCAAACCTGTATACTGTTATGATGCAGTGTTTGTTCAAAAAAATAAAAATTAAAAAAATAAAATTTTCAACATGCAAGTTAATACTAATAGTGCTAATTTAAATAAATCATATATGCTCTCTAAAAATATTTTTATGATTTTGGTTGGTTGATTCATGACATGTTTCTCAGTGTTATATATTGGAATATATGTTTGATTCTTGATTTTAGAATTGGTCTTAAAATATTAATAATTTGAAAATATCAATCTGCTGACTAAAGCAACTTATAGGAATTTCTGATTAATAATGTGTTGCTATTGGCTTTTAAATTTTACACTTTTTGGATAGTTATTTATAGTTATTTTAGTTTTCATATTATAAACTCAGTAAGAGTTTTTATTAAAAGTTTGTTTTTAAAATATATAGGCAGTAAACAAATTATTAATGATATTTTTACTGTTTTTGTGCATTGTGTGTAATAATATAAGCAAAAATATTTTGTTAGATACATATTCATGTTTCTTGATTTATAATGCATATATATCTAATATAACATATGGTATAATGTTTTTATTTTTGTTTTCTCTGCAGAGAGTGATAACGAACTCTCAAGTGGAACAGGTGATGTGTCCAAGGACTGTCCAGAGAAGATCCTATATTCTTGGGGAGAATTGCTGGGAAGATGGTAACGTTTTATTCTTAAAGAACTGAAAATACTTTTTTGTATATGATACAAAAGAATTTAAGATAATTGTAAATATTTCAAATAAGTTAGGAAAATAAAACTAGACTGCCTCTTAATTCTATTACCCAGATGTTTTGGAGTATATTCTGTTATATTCTTTTCCTAAACACATTCAACTATTTTTTAGAATTGTATTGTGGAAGGAAAGGATATATCGATTATATATTTGTGTTTAAAATAATGCTATATTCTCTTTTGAGGCTTGCTTTTTTCACTTAGCAGCATAACTGCTTCTCAATAGTTCAATAGTATTTAAATAATTAAAGCTCTTCCTCTTTTTACTTTGCTTTCATCCTATTAATACTGTCAGCGTAGGTGCTCTAACTCAATATGATAAAAAGTTTTCCTAGAAGAGCAAGAAAGCAGGTTGGATATAAATCTGATGGTTTAAATAGAAATATTAATGAGATGAGTTTACTCGCACTTTTGAGTTGTGGAAGCTTTTGCAGTTTTCCAAAATAGCCAGATTATAACAAGGAAAGACATACGAAAACCAGGGTCTGGGCTGGAAGCAGAAGAGTGTGGGTAGAAAAGCAGTTGGAAGTGATGGAAGTCCAATTTTAGAACGCAAATATATAGATTCTATGATTTTTAAGGCTTAAGTCTTGAAACCGGAGCCTGGATGTCAGACCAAACCAGGTGCATCCTCAGAGCTTAGAGTCCAGATGGTTGCCCTGAGATATCAGAAGTGAGTAGAAAATACAAGCAGGGATAAAGTCTGAGCAAAATGCGAAAATCATAGTGCTGTTTTCAAGCTAGGTACCCAGAAAAAGCTAAGGAATAGAATTTATATTCATGAGATTGGGAACTACAATTCAGTGTGTCTTTCAGACAGACAGATGGCCACAGTAGCGTACCTGGTATGTGATTGTTGACTTCATGACAAGATGCTGGGTAAAACTGAAAAGTATATGTTGTTCCCCCAATAAAATACATAGTTTTTTCAGGAAAGGGCTAGGTTCCCCCTCTAGGGTCTCTTTGGGTCTGGCCATCAGATAAACTGCAGGATAGGCCTGTGATGCACATTCAGCATCCCCTGCCACACATACACGTGTTAGCCAACTTACCATGCATTTATCTCAGGAGATCCAGATGGTTCTTTTTATGCCAAAAATGCTGCCAAGAAATGTATAGTTAACACAGTGAATATGAGTAAATTTTTTAAAAAGGTAAGTAAGAGGGTAAAAACTTTCCATGAAGGTAGAATATCAGTTTTCTGATAAGGAAGATGATGGGATTAGGAAAAAGGTGAACATATCACTGAGTTTAAATGCTACTGTTATTATTTCACCCACCACCCCTCAATTTTTCTCTAGGTTTATACTTATATATAAACTCATTAATATATTTCTAAGACAACAGAAGTTCAGTGGTGGTAAAGGGAGTATAAGTGATTTATTTCCTTATTTTCTAAGGCACAACAACCTTGGTGCACGGCCCAAAGGCCTGTCCACCCTGGTGAAGAGTGGCGTGCCCGAAGCACTGAGGGCAGAAGTGTGGCAATTGTTAGCAGGCTGCCATGACAACCAGGCTATGCTGGACAGATACCGACTTCTCATCACGAAGGTAGGAATTGCTTTTCGTATTATTCTTATCAGACAAATATACTCACTAATCTTGTTTTCATAGTTCCAATAAGCCAGAAACACTTTGACCTTCTTTTAAAGGCTGCATTGGTGTTGTACAGTGAATAGCTCTGCCTTTCATTCTGACCACTTGTCAGAAAGTAGGGAAAAATGCGCTGTTGTCACCTTTAAACACTTCATGCTTTGACTTTTATTTTCTTCATTCAAGTGACTTTATAATAATCATTTACTAGATTGGAATATAGTTACATTTCAAATGTTTTCTAACTCTTCAATTAATCTTTTTTATTGTATGAGATTTATATTTAGTTATACCTGTACACAGTATAATTATGCGCTAGTATAATTTTTAATCAAATTAATTTGAAATTTATAAAAGGCCTTCTGTTTAAAGAACCTTTCCCTTAAATTATTTGGGCTGTTGTACAAATCCATATTCTGTCAGGAGCCCCTGGTTTCAATGTAAATTCCTTGGTTTATGTTCAAAAGCTGATTTTAAAGCACAGGTAAAGGTCATCCTTCATCTTAGACACTCCTGTTAGGTCCACCTCCTAATTTCTTAATCTACACTGTCATGGATTTTAAAATAACTGACATTAAAAAATGTTTTTCTATTCATAAATTAGATTATTTTTAATTAGTAACTAAGACTTGGTTCGCCAGGATATATCAACTTTAAGATTCTTTACCCTTCAATTCTTTCTTCCTTTTCTTGTCTCTTTGCCTTTCTCCCTTCCATAAATACTTCCTGAGTGCCTGCTAAATTCAGATTTAAAAAGATAATTCATTGATGGGGCTTGGGGAGGGGTCCAAAGTTTCATTCATATTTTTAAAATTAAAAACACAGAAGGATATTAAGCTTCATAATTATTTGCTGTGCATGATACTGAGACCTTACTCAGTCCTTGGGTCCAAGAGTCACTTGTCCCCTATGGCTTGGGGTGACCTAAGGAAAGAAGGGTCTCTTATACCTTGGAATAGAATAGCAGCGGTGCTCATACACATGTTACAGTTTTCTGGCTATTTGTGTGTACCTGAATAAGTGGTTTACAGGTTGCTCAGTATTAACTTAATCCTCATATGATGGGCAAGTGGTTCAAGGAGACAGCTGACCCAGGATGTTACATATTGAGATATTAAGCAATAAGCAGATCTCCTTCAAGTAAGAACTGATATCTTGATATGGTTGGAAGTAAATTAATATTCTAGAAAGGGACATTTGAGACATTTGGCAATTTAAATATCACTGCGATTTTGTCACTGTAAACTGCATATGTGTGTTGTAAAAACTCTTAAAATCTGGAATCAGAGGATTTGGGATTATTAAAAATATATCACCTTCTGATATGTTTGTAAGAGTGCTTTGTGAAAATGAGTAATTTCCTGGCCAGATTTCAGCAAAATAATTCAGTCGATGGAACTGAAAAAGTGAGGCACCCCTGCTTAGTTCTACAGATCTTTGTAAATCTTTTTCAGACAACAATTAAAATCATCAATCAAAAAACTAATTTTAAAGTAAGTTTTCAAATTGTTGTTTCCAAAACTGCTAAATAAACATATTTATGAATAAAGAATGATTGTTTTTATGAAATGTTCATAATAGGCAAATTTATTGAGATAGAAAGTAGACTTGGTTGCCAGGGGATGAAGGAGGAGGGAGGAATTGGAAGTGATTGTTACCGGGTTTGGGATTATTTGGGGGGCGGGGGGGCGGGATTTTCTGAAATGAGTTAGTCATGACGATTGCGGGGCGTTGTGAATGTGTTGAATTCTCAACTATAGTGAATAATACTCCTGTAATGTGTTTGTAAAACAAAAGCTATTTCATTTTATCTTTTTTACATACCCTACATTTTTGTGCTTTATAATATCTGTATTAGTCTGTTACCCTTTTAAGGGACTTTCCCTTAAACCCCAAACTACAACTTTCACTTCCTCTCCTTCACCAGAATTCTGTCATGTAACTGCTGTCTCCACAGAGAGTAGGGACGCATTTGTCTTCTAAGATGGGCGACCACTGCTCCCCTGTGCTCACTGTGATATGAACTTATTAGTAAGGAAGGAAGAAAGCACAGATACTGGGTGGATATTTAACTTTCGCTGCCACAACTGCCTGTTAATAATGGCAGTAGTTGAGATTAAGTAAAAATTTATTTAAGTAGTGTATAAGCCTAGTAGTTTTACAATGGTAAATGCTTAATAATTCCTACTTGAGGTTGACTAATTTAAGGTAGTGTCTTACTTCCATATTCTGTTTATAAATCAATAACAGTATAAGATTTTAAGGTTATTTCTATTGGTAAAAATTTAGTTTTTCCAAACAGTATTTCCCTGCTAAACATATAGAAACGTGTGATTACATATCTTTATTCAAGCTCTCAAGTCATGATATTGCTGTGAGAGGAAGTACAATGACATTTAATTTCATTGTTTTCCTTGCCACATAGCAAGATAAAAGTAAGACAATGTCAGCATTAAAAAAATAATTTTGTCCTTTCTCTATGCTTATGAGTAAAAGTGAGAAAGCCAGAGCTTGTAGCCAAGAGTGATGTTTGTATGCACCTGGTGGTGAATACTAAAGAACTTTCCAGCCACTCAGGGAAAAAAGTCTGAGCTCCTCACATGCCTGCCTATTTACTGATCTTTATTCAATAGCTGCCAGTGTCTCTTTTGGTCCTGTTAAAATTATCTCTTATTAAGGGAATTGCAAGGTTTCAAGGTCAGCTAATAAAATATTTTATAATGAACAGATAGTGATTACTTCATAAACACTCTATTAGAGACCTCAGATTACATAGAGAAGAAATATGAAGTATTTAAAGAAAATTTACTTGAAATTTGACTTCTTTGAAAAAGCAGACCTGTGTGTCATTTAATTTTGTAGTAGTGTGCTAATGCAGAATTTAAAGCAACCAATTGCAATCTGCAGCATTTTTTCCAGCAGACTTGATGCAACTTTGTGTAGGCATGAGGATAGCTATAATGTCAAAGAAATGTATACATGTCTGCCTCAAGTTTCTACTTTCTGTTTGCCATGGATTTACTATTCTTGATCCCTTGCTGTTTTTATTACATTGTAACCAACACCTGTCTGTCTTCCCTCTTTTTGAACTTGTGCCTTCATTTATACCATTGCCTCACAGGAAGGGCTAAGATGGTGTGCCTTTTCACTGATTACTGTTTACTTCCCCAGCAGACTCTAAAACTCCAGGGGAGCAAGGACCATAATTATTTTACTCCTTTTGGAATGCTCTGTGATCAGGATAGGGCCTGGCACTTATTGAATGATCAATAAAATTTATTTCTATCCTTCTCAGGGAGGATCTGAAACCACTTGTTGACCTAGTTATATGATCATTTACTTGTTCTTTTTTTCGTCCTCTAAGCTGTAAACCTTACATTGTGTTAGCTTGTGGGAGAAGCTGGTGAAGTAGGAAGTGGTGTCTTTACCATTTCTTGGGAAGAGCTGGGTAATCTGAGCAGCAGGGCTTGGTTTAATAGCTCTGCTATTCTTGCCAGTAGTCGCTAGGAATTACAGGCCTAGAGGTTATTTTTAAGAAGCATTTCACTTACTTGATTATTTAGAGGGTCTCAAACCCAGGTCCTTTGGCTTTATGTGAGCTGTTCTGGAGCTACAGACTTAATACCAGAGCCACCAGGGTGCATCAGTCTTGGTGACTTTGCATTGACCAGTGGTACAGGTAGAAAAAATTACCTGAAGCTTAGTAGGCCAAGGCCAGAGAGTAGCATTGAATAGGGGAGGGCTAGGATTATAGTGTGAGCATCACACTTGGCATGTTTTTTGTAATGAGATCTACAGAAAATAAAACTCTCTATATGTCTTTAAAAAAAGTAGGGAATGACTATCGGGTCAAAAGATTTTTAAAAGGGTAAATATCTCTGGACTCAATTAAAATGAAGATGAAGCAGGATGGGCGCTGCAGATCATCTGATAATGTCATTGTAGCCGGTGGAAAGCAGATCTATAAGAACTGTCGCGGAGACATGGGCATCGTGTAAGCTTTCAGACACATCTTGGTAAAAGCAGTGGCTCCACGTAAGCACAAAATGTAGGTGCTTGCTGTGGAGGGGGAGCTGGGCTTAGACTTCAGGCTCTACTGCTTATTGGCTTGTGACCTTGAGCAAGGTCCTGAGCTACCCTGTTCTCACTTGTAAAATGGATTCAATAACATACTCACAGAATTGTTTGAGAACTCAGTAATTCACATGAAGCATGCAGAGCATACTGAATACATGCACCTATAATATTGAAGAAAATAATTAAGTAGTATATACTTAAATGTTGAATGAGTGGCACAGAAAAATATTTTAGGAAATTTAAAGATTCCTGTGAGCACCTGAAGTCTGTGCAGGTTTCAGAGTATCCATCTGAGAAATGAAGAGAAAGAAGGAAAATAAGATTTGTGTAACATCCTCTTACCTACCCATTCACCTGTAATTGATCAAACATTAAGGTGTCTTTGTGTTAGACACTAGGCTAAATGCTCATAGAGATCTAAAGACCAGTAACCTGGATCCCCTTCCCACAAGGAGTTTACAGTTAAGTGGGGGAGGCAGTCAAGAAGACAAAAGTGTGACAGCATCTCAGCACTGGTGCCCAGGTATAGACAGGTGACGAGGGAGCAGAGACCATGGCAGTGGAGAGGAGTGTGACTTCAGGCAGAAGCAAAACAGGATGAAATCACAGCTCTGGACTGTTCTGCTATAGTCAGGCTGTGGGTATGGCCCATGCGGGTTCGCTCCACTAAACTCTGATGCAAGGGGTTGTGTCAGTTTTGTTCACTGCTCTCATCTTAACACTCAGCATTGGCTGCCCTCAGCACATGCTGAAAATACTTGTTGAGGGGTTTGTGGGGTGTGTGATGGGCATTATGTCCAGTGCTTTTGTATGCTCTTTCCTTGTAAGCCCAACAGCCTGAGAAATGGAATTCCCATTTTTACCACCAAGGAAATAGGAGCTGTGGAGAGACAGACAGTTACTAAATAATAGAGTCAGTGTTTGAACCCATAGAGTAGGGATCTGTAAAAGGAAAATGAAAGAATATTCCTGCATTTTGTCTTTCAAAGATCCTTTAAGCAGACCATTTTTCCCATGGTTAATTATTAAGGACAATAAAGGAAAAGGTACAGAAAACAGTGCTATCTCTTTTTTCCACTTGATGCCTTTCATTGTTTAGAAATAAATTTTGCGATTTAGGGATTAATTCTGTTCATTTCAGGGACCATGTATATGCATGACAAGTGATAGAAAAGTTCTAAGCAGTGCTTTTTAGAGCCAGTAATAGAGAAGTTCTACAGCCCCTAACTCCAGGCTGTCTGGCTTGAGATAGGTTTTAGAATGATCTGCAGCCTCGCCTGCTGTGTGCTGCTGGGATTTCCATGGTGGCCGGGGCCATGCTTCTGAATCAGGGTGGCCTCATACTACATGGTTCTGAAATCCAGTTCTTTATTGCTTCTTACTGAGACTTCTGATTATTCTGTTAAATTAGTATTCTTCAGAATTTTGAGGTCGTCTCAAGGGAAGATAGAAGATTGTGACCCTGATGACCCCATAGAAAGAAGCAAACAGAAATTTCGAGCTTCTGACCAGTGGGTCATAGCCTTCATATGTGGCCGGTGGAGTCACTGGCACTGATCACGTTTTTGCATATTATGAACCATCCGACAGTGTGGAGGTTGTATATTGTGTGGGGCAACTTGTATTGTGTGTCGCTTTGCAGAGCTGTGTCACTTCAGTCATTATTGTAGTTGTGGTCTCGTTTATCCATCAAGTCTGCTGATTGTGACTGTCCATGATATTAGATTTATTGCTACTTTTTAAAAATAATATTTGAGTATAGCTTTGTGCTATTCTGTAGAATGATTTAGCATATAACATTATGCTTTGTTAAAATCCAAACAAGCTTTCAGAAATGACATATCCGTGAGCCATTTCCCCACCACTTGATTTCTTGGATTTTTCCAAATGAATCTTCTCTTCATGAAGTGAATGTGAGCATACACACACACACACACACACACACACACACACACACACACACACACAATTTCTTTTTAAAGGACTTAATTTCTAGTACTCGGTTGACTTGGATTTGAGCCTCATTCCTCTCTTGTATTAAATTGTGATCTTGTGAAGTTATCCCAACTTTAATCATTTAGAGAACAGGGTTACTAATAGTACCTACTGGGATTATTGTGGGAATTAAAGAGCTTCTACTCTTTTTACTAATATGGTATTACATCAGGAACATAATAGTAATAATGGATGTTGTTGTCTGTGTTTATTTCTACTTTGGTATGTGTGTGAGATAATTTCCAGTCACACAATTTTCACAAGAGCAAGTGATCTGAATAACAATTGATAGAATCTTTTTAGAAGTTGAAAGTGTCAGATTTGTCTATTTATGTGCTTTGTTTTTCCTGACTGGTGAATGTCACAGAATATTTGAATCCTAAAACTTGTCTTTGTAGTGATTATATGAATTACTTTAGTGATTATGCATATTCAAGTGCATCATAAAGTCAAATGCTATTTTCTGAAAAACACTTGTTATAATTCTCTGATATAATCAAGACTGCAAGGCAGCTATTGATCTCATTCACTTATTAATTCACCCTTTATACAGAACACTTCGTTAAGCATCTTTTATGGGCCAGACTCTATATTGTTTCCAGAGCTGAAGGGATGAAAAGAGCTCATGTCCTTCAAGAGTGTAGCCTATGGAGAGCCAGAAATGTATACATATAGATCAAGTATATTATGATAGAAGTTATAAAAGGAATCTTAAACAAGTGTGAGGACTGCAGAAGAGGTGGGGACAGCTCTGCTTAGGTGAGCCAGGAAGATGATCTCTGAGGTGGGAACTGAGTATGTCTGAGTAGGACAGGAAGAGAAGTGCAGGATGGAAGTAGCTTGTATAGTGATCCAGCTGCCAGTAGTGATGGTGATTTAGCTTGGGTGGTTCAGGAAGCCTTAGTGAAGTTAGCATGCTGCCTTTCCCCTACTCACACCCACCCTAATTGGCCAACTATATCCACTATTCATGGATCAGTGCTTATCCCTTTGTTAAATGGGAATAATACAGTGCAAGGTTTTTTTTTTTGTTAGAATAAGCATAGTTAATGAAAAATTCTAGAAAATAGTTCATATCAAAATGCTATCACGTTAGAATATTGACTTGGTTCATGTTCTGGAATTTTAACCAGCAATATTAGTGTCTGTTCTGTGAATGTTGGAGTACCAGGTACTGTGGTAGGATGGTAACGCATATTAATTTTTAAAATCAATGAGCTGAAAGAATGCCATTGGCTAAATATAAAACATTATAAACTGGCAAAGATGTTCAATTTTATAAACTGCAGAGCGATTATGTTCAAGTCTCTTATTAGAGAGCAAAAAGGCAATAGTTACAAATACTACTTTGATAGTTGCTGCCAAAAATATCTTTTTGAATATATGCATATATGTACATATATATAATGCGTATGTATATGTATAGACACACACACACATACCTTGAGCGTGGTCTTAAATCTTAAAATTCTTCAAGTTCTGTGCTTTCTTGAATATTAGATGGACAGATAAAGCCTCAGTGGATTGATTCTTGTCAGATTATTGGTACTGCTCGGAGTCAAACCTGTCTTTCTCTGCTTCCTATTCTATTATGTAACAGATGACTTTTAATAAAACATTTCTAAAGAGAAATACTTCCTCTCTTTTGTGGAATGTAGTAGAATTGGACATTCTCAAGAAGAATTTTTATGTGACTGAATAATATTTGGTGTATATTTAAATGAAAAGTCAAATTAAGGTATTAGCGTTATATTTTTTAAATTTGATAAGTTTTCACAACTAAATTAGATTCTGTACATTTTTTTAACCAGGTAAATGTTTGCTTTTTCTTTACACAGCTTAGTTTTTAAAAATTTTGTTGCTGTATGTTAGTCAAATAATACTCAGCACAAGATTTCATTGAGAGACAGAACATTGCTTAATTACATTCTGCCCTGTTCTCTGTCATCACCTTGTCTAGTTGTAGAAAACGAGCTTTTTGATAGAATGGGGCTATTCCAGCTGGGTCTGCACCACTGGTATTTATGAAAGCCACAGGCTCCTGTGCTGTCTATTACTGATGTAGCCATACAACTTATGAAAATTTCTCCAGGAAATATATAGTTCTGTAAAACTATTAAAATGGAAAGTGAGAGAATGAAGACTACTCACTGTGGTAATGTAAATACCATAAACCTGTATATGCTGTAAGGTCTTTATTGAAGGAAGCTAAGAATAATTGAAACAGATTCTTCTAAGAAAATGTACTTTTCATTTTCTGTTTTCTTGCATAATAAGGGTGATGATTTCTTTCTACATAATTATACTTTGTCTGTTACTAATTTTTCACAGCATAATTTTAATCAAGTTTTCTTGTTCTCATCCCCTGAGGTCTTTCATTTTTTGTTTTGATATCTTCATCCACTGGCATGTTTCTGTAAAATTTTAAAAAGATATTATTTTCATATACTTAAATGATAATGCTGTTACTAGAAATACTACTTTTTATTATTTTAAACATTGTAAATAGTTTTGAGGAATAATAAGCAATAGATGATTTATTAATGTTTCATTTTTATATAATGGAATTAAGAATAGGAATACAGAATGAAGGGGGAAGACTTTTGAAGTTACATTGTTGAACATGAATGATTCAGTGATAAAATAAAATTTGTATTATTTTGTAGAATAGAATAAGAGGAAAGCAGTTATATTTTTCTTAAATCTATTAATTTTCAGGAGCCTTGGATTACATGTGATCCCTGGATTCCAATTTCATAATAACTTTATTGCTCTACCTACTTCCTTGCTTGTTTATGGAAAGATACAGACAGGAACGAGTTGAGCAGAGACAAGCAGGCAGGAAGAGAGAGAGGAGGAACTTCACATTTTTTTTTTTTTTTTTTACTTAGTTGTTCATCTTGGTTCTTTCCTCTGACCCTAGGTACTGAATCTGTCCTTGGGATATGTGGACTGTGTCCAGTGAACTTAACCGTTAAGCCATCAGGACACATTCTTATCTGCATACATTTTTAAAGCATATTTATGTTTTGTTTAGTAATATGATTTGGTGAGTTTTCTCCATCAAAAATAGTTTTATCGACATAATATTGCATTATAACATGTAGGTGTAAGGTGTACATCATGGTAAATCCATGTTGTTTGTTTTCTCTAGGGTTTTGAGTTTTCTGTCAACTTGATGTTTAGATATGTTTACCATTGGTTAGTGGCAAGATTTTTTATAAAGAAAGTAGTAGACAAGATACTCATGAGGCAGGTACCAAAACTTCACTCCGACCCCAAACATATTAAGCATTTCTGCTCTCTTTCAAGGAAATTCCATCTTAAAGCTTCTTGCTTAATTACTTCATGATACATTTATAGCTTTCTCTTTTTGAGTCTCTTTTTATCTGTTTCTTTGTATCCCCATCATGTCTTCGATTCTTTATTACCTTCCAGTCTTTAACTGTCCGTAGTTTTATCTCTGAAAAAGCGGTTTTCATTATTTGTTCTTTGTTGTTTTATATTTTCTGGGTTTCTTGTTACCTGTAAATTTCTCAGGTTAAGCTTCTTTTTAATTGCATGGCTTTTAGTTGATATTTAAATGAGCAAAATACTAGGCTGTGCCATCAGAAACTATCGTTTGTTGTTTGTATCTCCAGAAACTGCTGTTAGCCTTCGATACTTGTTGAATGACTAGATGAACTAATCTCTATAGGTATTTTTAAAAATAGTTAATTGGTAATTTTTTTTGCATTGTAATTAAAAAATTGGGTTAATAATGTTGACTTTTAGTTTTTTTTTAATCAAAACTTCAAGTTATAGACTAGAGCTTGATTGAAGGCTTTTTCTCATCACATTTAATGACTAGTTGTTAGTAACTAGACACAAGTTAATCATTAAAAAGTTGTATAAATTTATCCAATTTTTCATTATAAGATAAGTAATTACTTTCTTTGAGCATTTAGAATAGATAAGTTATTATTAATGTGCACACACACAAACACCCCACATGTGTCCTGGAGTATATATGTTCTATTGCAAGCTCATTTCCTGCTTCTAACTTCCTATTCCCATCGAATAGGACAAAAAAAAATTGGAAAAAGCAAATGGCCTCTGGTTTTAGTTTATCATAGGCCTTATGAAAATTCAGTTTGTTTGTGAAATATCTTGAGCTTCTTTAAGAAGACACTAGGTAAGTACGTTGGAGATACTATTAATGCTACAAAACATAGTCAGACTTTAAAGCTTTATTCCATAAACAGTCTTTTGATTTAATTTATATGTTAATTAAGTAGAATTTTTCAAACTAAATATTGTAATTAATTCAATGATACAATTTTAGAAGAATAGTGATAAAAGTAATTTATTATACTCTAATTTTTCCTCTATATTAAGTATTTACTTTTCCTAGATTCATAGTTCATTTTATCAGTAGTGCTTCTATTAAGCACACAATGGATTTCAATTTTTTTACATAAAAAACTCTTTATTCCTAATGAATAATGAATAGACTAGGTAAAGGGTGACTCAAAACTTTTTTATTCCTGGATTGGAATATTATGGGTATGCATACTTTATAAGAGAGCTTTACTTGTTCCTGATGTCAGAATAATTCAGTCACTTCTACCCTTTCAGAGGCTGATCTCTGACATGTTTGTGAAAACTGCTTAATCTTTTAATCAATGACTCATTTTTGGAAGACAGCTTCATGAAGCTTTTACCTTTACACCTGCAAAAATGATGTGAAAAGAAGCAATTCCATTTAACTCTTTAAATCTTTAGTTCTTGTTTGAAAAAAGTATAATGGCAATTTTTAATTGAAAGCTTTTCTTTATTTTTCTACCCACCTTTATAGTTAAATGTATTTACTCCCAAGATTCCATCTCTTCCTGCAGCTCTATTAATGGAAGTCTGTAGCTTTCTTCACATTTTAAGAGCTTCAGATCCTTATTTTGAAGGATTTCAAATCTCAAGTTATGTGTAGGCACACTGTGGATATGTTTACAGAATTTCTGTCTCATCCAACCCTATTTGAGTTGATCTCACGGTCAAAGAGAAATTGATCTTTATTACATTTTATTTAAAACCAAGATTTCAGAATAATTAAACAATGCCAGAACCTTAAAGTAAGAATTAAAGGAATTCCTCTAGATGATTTACATATTCTTTTTCCTCAGGGAGCTGATGATTTATCTTTGTGTGTGTGTGTGTATGTGTGTGCGTGTGTGTGTGTGTGTGAGTGAGTGTGATGATTTATCTCTTAATAATGATCTATATAGTTTTTCCAAGTCATTTCTACTGTGAAAAGACCTGTTTCCATTTGGACAGAGAATAGATTGAGTTTCATCCCAGGGACAAGATGATACTGAGCTAGTTCAGGAGAAAAGTCATTGTTTGTCCCAGCAGCACAGTGTAGTCTTGCATTAAGTATCTTGGGACTAATGAATCAGGAAACGACTAATTAAAAAGGAAACTGCTCATCAGCTGCCTGCTCAGGTGCCTTTACAGAAAGAAACTGTGGATGAAGCTGTGTGCTCTCCAGCTTCTAGCAATTTTCTTTCACTGCTTACGTCCAAGTTAAAAGGGGGTAATTTAAAGATTTCTGGCAGACTTTATTTTGTAGTGATACACGTTGATATTTAATGGACTTCTTTTCAGATGTAAATATGTGTAAGAGCAGTAATTTTGGAGCTAGAATATTTTGATCAGCAAGGCTTTTTAATTTCTAATCTTGCCATGTTTTAAAATTCTTAGAAATTTAAAATACTTAAATACTTAGAAATTACTATGGTAGTCAGCATTTGGGTATGCACATTAAATATAAACATGCATCACAGAAAATCAAAATAAATATAAATATCTAACAGCTTAGTATATTCACTTATTTAAATCATATTGGCATTTCTGTTAGCTTAACAGTTTGACTTATCTGAAGTCTTCTTAGAGAATATTTTAAAGAGAGTATTTTAATTTCACAGGGTATGTGCATTACATATATAATATTATATATAAATGCATGTTATGTCTTTGTTTCTCAGACTTATTTCTGTTTGTAGGATGATTATTATATTCAGCAACTTAGGCATTTCTTACTTTACCAAATGGAAGTTGATTTCAAAGTACTTATGAGAACTTGATCATTTGACTTTCTGTCTTTTGATATTTGCTCTAATACACAGAGAGAAGTTTATCAATTTCTAAAATGGGTCAGTAGCTGTACATATTAGGAAAATAAGAACTAGAAAGCTACTGTTAGGAAGGGCTGGAATTTTGACTTATTCCTCTAGTGTCCTTCCCACCCTCTGATCCCTGCTCATGGGCACCTAGGCAAACTCTGCACATATTTTTATGAAGTTTATTTAAACTGTGGCCCTCTGGGGGTCATTTTTTTCTGTGCTATAATTCAAATGAATTGTTATTAAAGATGATAAATCTTGTGCACATGATCGATGGCACAACACTTACTAGTGTTTACAGATGTCCTGTTATGCTTAACCAAAGTAACTATAATCTCTTGAGTGACAGGGTAATTGCTTTTTAATAGGCAGATGTATTTCTATTCAACTTGTAGTTTGTTTAAACAAAAGAAGAAGTTATTAGTCCAAGAACATCACTAATCTATTTTGTATGTGATACATTTGATGGGAGCAAGACAGTATCTTGAATAAGAATAGTATCCAAACCTGGAGCTTTAACTTTTATTCAGATTTTTAGATCTCTGGGCTTATTTTTGTTTAGGACTTCCTTTGAACTTCGGGTATGTGTTAATTTTCTTAACTTAGGTAACTTTGTGTCTTTTGATATCATATGAAAGTATTATCATATGTTTAATGTACTGGTTTTTAGAACTGATATAGAAATATTAATTTATCTTTGTGACTCATCTATGGATCACATTTATTTCAAAGAACAGTATGACAATTAATGAAGAAATCTAAAAGTTTAAGTACTCAGCCAAGGTCAAATGGAAGCTGTGTCTCAGAACTTGAAATAGACTTTGGAGTTAACAATAATTTATCTATGACTTGCAAAGTCTTTTTAATGATTTTCATCGACCATTGCTTGGAGCATAAAGTCATAGAGAACATTTCTTTTTTATGTTGTGATAAAATTGTGGACTTATCAAAGTTTTCATCAATAAATAGTACCTCCAGAGACTAAACAGTGAGAAGCAGCTTGCTGACTTTCTAGAGGTGACCTTCCAAAGCTGAGGCATGGCAGAGCATGGACAGACCTTGTTTTGCTTCTTGTCTATGTTGCTCACCAGTGTTTGTGCCTTCCCTTCTTGGTGCATATGTGGCAGCAGATGAAAGCTGTGCATCACTTCAAAAGGGTGCTGAACTGATCCAAATCAGACACTCAAATTATGTTTTTTAGTAGCAGGTCATGTTCAGATTGAACAAGTTAGGTATTGTTTTCATGGATATTATTAATGGAGCCCTATAGAGAATTTTATCATATAAGAGAATGTTTTTCTTGATGCTAAATTTTACTCAGTTTCTAAAAAATTGGTAGTCTTAGGTCACTGACAGTTCTTTAATATAGGGGTCCTCTAATAGCATATTAATACTTTGAGAGAATGGTAACAATTATTTTCATGACTGTGTGTTTTTCTGGAGTTAGACATGTTTCTCTAAGAATGTTTGCTATAGTGAAATATTTTTGAAAAGCAAGAGTAACCCGTATCTTCTTTTGTGACCATAAGAGTTCTCTGAAGATTCCATGATAATTTCAGGGGAACTCCAAAGAGTTGTTAAAACATTCTTAGTCCCATAAAAACATGCAGTAAAACTAAATGCTAGTATTATATCATTTTGATCTTATGTGGAATATAATTTTGGAATACAGTCTAAGGTGCCAATCCATATTTCTCTGCACTTAGTCAATTCTTTGTAATCTGTTCTCGATTTGTTTCCATTCAGTGTTAATTTCACTATTGCCTTTTTGGGGCATCAGAAATATTATTCAGGACTGAACTTTTCAAAATTAAATGTCCTTTCAGAACACCCATGGATCTTGTTAAAATGCAGTTACTTACTCAGTTCTTACTTAGTAGGGCTGGGGTAGGACTTGCCAGTCTCATTTATAACAACTCATCAGGTACTATTAGCCCATGGATCACAGTTTGAATAGCAGGAGTCTTAAGTCCTAGATGTGAAATAGCAGATGATTCTTCAGAATGATTTTTCTCTCCTGGATTTTGACTCACACTTTCATTTATGATTCTGACCTCTTTAATCCTAAAAATGTTTGGAGCGTTTTAGGTTTTTATATGAGATGCCCCCATCTCCAAAAAAAAAGAAATAAAAATTTGTGCCCATTAATCTTCATTGCTATACTACTCAATCCATTACACTTAAAATCATAGTACATTTTGCTTCCCAGGAATACAAGTTCTGTGTCCCATGCCTTCTGTTTGGTTACATAGAAAGAAGAGTTCTTTAGTAAAGAAGCCAACCATGTTCATTTAAATAGTCTGTCATAGACAGAGAACTTAACACAGAGTTTAAGGTTATTGGAGGGCAATATTTTTCTTCTTGGGAATCGGTGAAGATGTATCCAGAAAGTTATTGTGACAAACAACTTTACAAAAAACCTGGTCAGTGTCTTTGCTGTGTAAATGAATGAAGCATGCTAAATAATTTAACCCAATAGCCTCTTTATTTGCATTACCTCTTCATATTCACTTTTAGGAAGAAAATGAACTTAGATATTATTGATAACATTTGATCACTGACAGACATAATTACATGAATCTTGAACATGCTATATATTAATCTAGATTGTTGATTTAGAGAACATTAAGTTGAATGTTACTAATTCAATTTACAAGAATGCTTTTTAAATGACACTCATCATTCAAAATGTGTAATAAAATGCTTAATGCTCAAGAAGATTTATACACTTTTAATTTTCATTTCTGTCTCTCATCTGTCCCTTTTATGCTACTTAGTTTTGTCTGAATATCCAGTGTGGACTCGGGTTTTATTGAGTGAGAAATGTACATACATAAGGGATAGTTAAAGAAAGGAATACTTTTATTTATTTTTGAAAATTTTACAAAAGTATATAAAGGTATGAACATATTTCTAGGGACCCTTCCACAGCAGAATAAAGCCTAAAGTTATTTCGTCCCCACAAACTGGGAAAATACTTCCACATTTTCCCTAGCACGTGGTCTAGTATAGTTGGGCATGAATACATTTTAATTATGAGTGGGATTCAAACATGGGCTTACTTCATCTAGCTATTGCTAGAGTCCTAGGTGCATTTTATTCCAAGGTGACAATAACTTTTCCAGTGTTCTTCCCACTCCCATGAATCACCTCCCTCTCCTACAGTCATTCTCCACATTGTCACCAGGAAACTCTTACTAAAACTTTCAGTGGCATATGTAGGATTAAAAAAAATCCACTTATCACTATTTTCAGTGCTTTCCCTTCATTCTTGAAGATCTACGTTTCTCTCTGCTCTCCTTTTCCTTGAGCCTGAATTGATTTTTTTTTTTTTTAACCGTTACTGTGGTATAGATCTGTTGGTGATTCCTTAGTTTTCTTTTACCTGAAGATACCTTATTTTGTCTTTATTTTTGAAGGTTGTTTTCCCTCTAGGTAGCCTTTGAAACTAATAGGTTTTTATTGCGACCCTTTGAAGATGTTGTTTCACTGATTTTTGACTTCCATTATTCCTGATGAAAGCACATTTCTTCCATATTCAAAATCTCAGAGGCACATATGACCTATGCAGTTTCATAGGGCCCAGTCTGAGAAGGGCTCTGTGCTTGATTAAATATTCTGTTGTCCTGAAATTATTAATAGTTTTGAACATCGTATTTTCATTTTTTGCTGAAACCCACAGTTTACATAGTGGCCCTGCATCACTTGAATCCTTATGCCCCAGTATGTATTATTTTGTATTTGTATACAAATATGTTGTATAAGGAATTGGTATGTATATGTTGCATTACTCTGACTGCTTTCAAGATTTTCTTTCATCTTAGTTATCAGCAGTTTGACTATGAAATGTGTAGGCATTGGGCGGCAGACCTTTTAGAATCTATAAATTTATGTCTTTTACTAATTTTGGAAATATTTGCGGTAGTATTTCTTCAAAGATCTCTTAGTCCCCAATTCTTTCCTCTACTACAGAGATTTCAACTGCTAATATTGTTTCCTAAGATCCCTGGGGCTCTTTTTTTTTTTTTTTTTTTTTTTTTTTTTTTTTTTTTTTTTTTTTTTTTTTTTTTTTTTTTTTTTTTTTTTTTTTTTTTTTTTTTGTTAGCTTCTTTTCATTTTTAGATGGGATAATTTTTATAATTCTACAGGCTCAACTACTGTTTCGTTTTTCATCTCTATTCAAAGTCCATTTGGTTAATCTTTATTATATATTTGTATTGTAAATTTTTCATTTGGATCATTTAAATGTTTTTCAGTTTTTCTGCTGAAATTTCTCTTTTCATTCACTGAATGTATAATTTCCTTTACATCACTGAGAATAGTTTGAAAGCTGCTTAAAATTTCTCATCTATATAATTTCAACATTTGGATTATTTTAAGGTTCGCTGCTATTGTCTTTCTTTTGCAAATAGATTACAGTTTTCTTGTACCAGTTTGTCAAATAACTTTGGAGTTCCCTCCTGGAATTGTGAATGCTTTTGAGTGTACTGACCTTGTTGTTTTAGCAAGTGTTTAACTTGATTTTACTTAAATTGTAATTTCTGTCTCACTTGTGGTGGTAGATAGCTCAATTCTCTGTCCAGTCCATTTATCTTGACTCTACCAACTTGTAGTTTGTTACATGCTTGGTGTGGGTCACCCCGAGATGTGGATAGATACTGTACAGAGAAATTAGGGTTCTCAAAAGCAAAAGCTAAAGAAACTGATTAATTTCCTGTGGCCCCACCTCTTAAAACCATCACCTTGCGGGATAGAATTCCAACATGAATGCTGGTGGGACACGGACATTTAGTTTACAACAATAGCCCTTCAAAATGTTCTCTATATTCTCATTATCCTTTTGAAAGTCTTGTATAATACTGAGCTAGATCAGTAGCGAGTCTCACCCCTTATTGATGTGGAAATAAAGGCGCACAGAAATAGTCTCTTACCAGTCAGGTGTTCATTCTTCTTGGATTAAAAGCTGCTTTATTTTTCTTTAAGTACTGTCAGTAAAAATAGTGGCATTTAAGAAATATCTTATAGTTTTCCTCCCAATTGTTTCATGAATATTGTCTCACTTGCTGTTCTAGTTAATCGCCAGCTTATATAATTAATTCATGTATCATCCTTTTCTCCGATGAGAAATCCAGAGGCTCAAGAACCTTTTGGCCTGGCTTTATCACGCTAAGTTATGTGTCCCTTTTTCTGTAGTACACCATCTTCTTTGACCTACAAGGGACCATAGAGTTGTGCAGAATATGCACTTATTATCTCACATTTTCCCACGGTGCCACCTAGTCTATATCTGACACTGTCAGAAGCACTTAATACTTCATTGAATCAACGAATAATGAATGTAAATAAATCTTTTGGTAATATCTCCTGATGCCTTTTGCTCTCTCTTTTTCCTTTGTTCTCTTCTAGAAGATGTATTATGAATAAAACTGCCTTCTCTCTATCACAAATCAAACTGCATCTTTCCAAAATTTCATGTACCTCTATTTTGAATTATGAATCAACTAATAAAATTTTTAAAAAAGACTTCTGGGCCAAAGGGGCTATTTAAATGCTAAGTAATATTCTTAGGGGATGAAATACATCATCATAAATATTTATATTTAGTTATATTTCTATATAATCTTTTTAGAGGTCTTTTGAAGATTTCTTTGTTTTATTCTTTTCTTTCTCCATCCCTCCCTTCTCCTGTACCTCCCTCCCTTCCCTCCCTCTTTCCTTCTTTCCTAGTATAGCATACTGTTCTGTAAAAGCTATACTCTCTCTTTTGCCAAGCCCTTGAATCTAATTTTGGAACAAGTTCTGTAGGTAATTTTAAGTGCAGAAGGTAGACTGAATGTTCATTTTACTTTGATTTATATGTGACATCTGCTTGGAACTAAACTTTCTCTCTTTTCAGAAACAGAAAAAATATGTTTATTTTGGGATATGTAGGCCAAAGACAAGTGATCTGGGAAGTAAACACCCTTGTTCCTAATGGAAAAGTCACTTTATAAGAAAAGGTGTATTTGATCCAAACCGAAGAATTTCAGAAAGAAAGCATAGTATACAGTAGGCTTTCAAGAAAAAGTTTACTGAGTGACAAATGAAGGAAAATATATTATGTGTGTTTTGTGACTTTCCTAGAATACAGGATATATCTTTTTTTAAAAAAAATCATTGTCAAAGAGAGGTTGTAAGATTGCTGTGTTCGTGGCTTGCCCTGGTGACTTAACGGGTTTGTCTGTCAGGTGTAATCTACATACAACCCAGGGATTTGGGGCCAGTGGCAATGACCAAGATAAACAACAACTAAATAAAATATTTAAAATGCTTCTCTCTCTTCCTGCCTGGCTACTCACTTTCATTCCTGCCCACTTCTTTCCTTTGGAAAAAATAAAAAGTATTGCTGTATTCCCTAGTGTTGATCTCGAACATAGCACTTAATGATGCAAGAGGAATAACCTTTGTGTCCCTTCCTTACTCTGACTTATGCCCCTAAGATAAGAAGAGACACACTGACTCAGAGCTTAAGTACTGCTATTTTTCCATTCTCATCCGAGTACTTAAAATTCATAAGGTGCAGATTTAACCTTCATTTCTTCCCTCAAGTCCAAGTCATTTCTGCATTTCTTTAGTTTCTAAGTTCTTGTTAATAATGATTTATATATATGTATATATACACACACGCATTGTATTGACTTCCAAAAATATTTTTTCACATACTTTTCAGACTTTTAGGCACCTCAGCCATGTGTACCCAATCATATTTTAAATAAATAACAATCATAAAAAGTGGGAAGCTATTGTTCATTCTATAGGAAACAAAAAGGATAAAGATTCTGATTAATTTAAGCCACATTCAGTGTAGCAGCCTCCTTGAAATCACAGTCCTTCTGAAATCTCTTATTGTTACCATGAAATAACAGGAATAAATTCCAGCTTTTGTTGCATTTGATGGACCCACATGTAACAATATTGAAAGCACACCTTTATGGTCCATCAGTGCTCACAATTAACATCTTGTTGCTATTACTGTTATACAAGTGTAGTATACAACTTAAATCCAAGCTATTATGAAATTAAAATTTTAATTCAACAATAGAATTATCACTTCATATTTGGAACAGAATGCTTAAATGTCTTTGTCGGTCAGCGCAAGAAAATAATAGAGGATGTTCTACATTTTTCTTTTCTTTTGCCGTTGAAGTTGATACGGGACACTCCTAATACTGAATATTATTTGACATTCTGAGTTTTTATTTTCTATTGGAATTTGTTATGACATTTTCTGTAAAAGGGATTTGACCTGAATAAACAACGTATATTATAGCATGTTACTCTTTAGCATTAGTTTTCTGTAACTATTCTGTCTTAGTCTTTGTATCCCACTCCACACTATAATACCTTAATGGGCAACTTTACCAGTGGAGACATTTTGGAACTTTTAAATAAAGTACTGGATGTTGCTATTGTGGGATTCATATGGTAAGCATATCATTTTATAAATGAGACAGCTAGACATTGGCACTGGGAGAAGTCAAGTGATGTTCTCACTGTCACCCAAAGAATAAGGGAGCAGAACTTCCCTCTTTTCCAATAGTATCTGCCTGAGACATGAGGAATACATGCAACAGTTGTATTCAAATTCTGCAGAAATATGTATTTTTATGAAACCCCTTCCCCAAATGTATGGTACAAATTATATATATCAAGTATTTTTCATTCTAATATATTTTTAATTGAATAACACAAAATAAAGCAAAGGTACCTTAGTTTGATTGTGCTTTATACTATATCCTTTTATTAATGGGGGTGATGACAGACAAGTGCTTTCCACAAATACAACACATGCTTATGCTACCTAGCAGGTGGCATTTTCCTTTTGATTCTGTTCATGTTTGTTAAATTCATTTTGTACAAAATGAAAATGTACAAATGTAAAGAAATTTCAGGGATGCTGGATAATGGTTTGTCTGAAATTCTCCAAATCTTACGTCTAACATCCAATTTTTGCACAGATGAAAAACTTAATTGTAATAATGCCATGTATTTAGCTTATTTGGAAACTCTCAGGACTAGAGTTATATTTGTAAATAAGCTTCATTTATTTAGAAGGATGAAACTTTATTAGTAGAATAATTTTTGTTATTATAATCAGCATAGCTTGAGTGACGTAATTTTACTCCATGTTGCAGTCAGTTCACCATCACCAGTCTCATGATGTTCTGTAAGAAATTCTTCATATTTAATACCTTTATTCTTGAATGCCAGTAATTTCGTTTCCCTTGGGGCATACAGCTGTTTCCAGCCTACTCAGTGCCATGTCAGGGCATAAAATCATCTTGACAGAAAGCTCTAAATTATAAATAGCCCCATAATGACATTCTGCTTGGGCGGTACATTTATAAAAGGAGTTATTAAGGAAAATGTCATTCCAACCCATTACTATACCTAGAAGAATCCTCCACACTTCTGTAGCCACCTTTTGGTGCTCAGGTGATATTTGCATAATAAGCATTTTAAGGCTACCAAATTTACAAGTAGGAAGACATAAGAGCGGGACACTGGATAAATGATTCTCTAACATTTTCTAAAACTTTTCTGTCAGAAATATATTTCAATATATGCCTTTGCCTTGTGAAGACAGCTGAAAGATTGGAAGATTTTGATATTATTCAAAACACATAGCACTGGAAATACTTCCTGTATGATAGAAGAAAGAAAAAAGAATCAGACACTAATTTATATAATTTTATAAGCAACTCCAGAATATTGGATATTGAATACAATCTTATGAACGAATTTTTCTTAGCCTAAATGTTGACTATATGTTACTTGGTGTTAGTCTTCTGATTTTTAAATGCCAAATGCTAGTATTTTATTCAGGCATTTAAATCCTGTAAGAATCTATTAGCCCAGGACATGGTTTTCTTTGAACAAATTGTATATTTTCGAAAAGTTTTCTTTTTTAAGTAACTATTTCTGTAAATCACCTATTTCATACTGATTGTGTACCAGGTTATTTCGGTTCCTGAAAGTAGGGATAGCAATAGAGTGACCGGGAAAGCAGAACGTGGTGATGTTTGTAATATTATAGAGCCACGCTTACTGCAAGGGTATAGGGCATTGCTGGTTTGAAGCTGCATTCTGGCGATGTTGTTAGATTAACAAGAGCACTTACCCTCTGAATTTGTGTATATGTGCATGTGAACTTTCATTTTATTTAAAGTCTGACCCTCAGGAGTTTGTAAATATTGCTATGTGGTGCTGTCTAGTGGGCCCCAAAGCACTCAAACCAATGGCTGACCCCTTCTTTAATCTTCTAATTCAGTTTTTAATCACGTTTTCTTCTCTGATCCCTCATCATTCTCAATTGAGACTTTTTTTTTTTAACCCGGCTTCCGCCTGTTGAGCAGCACCCATTCCATTTTAAGCATGTCTTAAAAACAGGATAATAGTTTTTTTTTCCTCTCAATTTCTGTCTTTTAAAAGTGATTTCTGCCAAAGATTCAGTGTTCCAAGTTGTTCCCTATGCTGCCTGATCACTTTAGCCACTTAGCTTAGAAACTCCCTGGTGAAAAGGCTGTACAGGCAGATGTAGGTCAATCTGTTTGATTTCTCATTTTCCTCATTCGCCTATAACATGACCCAAGGAAGATGAGAAAGTGCAATATTTTTAGCTTCTTTTAAGAAAAAGCTTTTATACTCTTAAGTTTAAGTCACCCTGATTTCTGATATTTTAAGAGAATCTTGCTTTCATTGTGGATTAGGCTCCAGATTTATAAAATAATCTTTTGTGTTGATATTCAGCAGGAGAGGAACACAAATCAGTTGACTTTGATTTATTTAACAAATATTATTGCTTTCTGTTTTGTGTCTCGCACTGTACTTGCATTGAGGATATAGTGAAAGGTATTTTTAGAGGGCCTGATACCCTACTGAAGAAGATGGTCAGATATACTCAGATCTTTCTTATTGAAACATTAAAATGCTAAGTACATTATTAGAGGCCCCTGCAACAAGTTCTTAATAATCTTGTAGTCAGTTGATCCTTGATCTGAGGATTAGAATATTTTTGTTTCATTCCTTTCTGTTGACATTTTCCCTTTCACATTTTTAATACTATCTTGAGTAGGCCATGCCACATATTAATAAAGTCAGTAATGTCTTTTTCTAAAGCTTCATGAGATCTTTTGGGTGAAAGTAGTAGACCAATGGAAATATCATTCTTTGAACAAACAAGTACTGAATGTCTGTGATTCAAGCTGTGTCTTAGGCTCCACAAGCAAATCAAAGAAAAACAAGACAATAGTTAGAACTTTGAAGCTAGCGGTGTAGTATAGGGGGTGGAAAAGGCCTGGAGGGGGTGCAGTTTAAGAGGAAGGGCTTACAGTCTTCTCTTTAGTGCTTTCATGTAAAAACTGATCTGTTTAAATGAGCATCTTATGATAATTATATTCTTAGAATTTTTTTCCATCTCTTCATATGATTCTTTTTCTACAAAAAATATCTATATACTTTCTTAAAATTTGCATACATTACAAAACAGGTAAAATTGAACAACATGGTGGATATATGGATATTCATCGTATTATGATTATACATATATGTTTATATATTAATACTATATGTATTTGTTTTATTGTTTCACCTTGCTATACGCTTTTTAGGATATTGAATTCACACCTCGGTCTATATGCATCTTACAACATACCAAACACAAGAGTTCTAGTTTCCCTTACCATTCCTTATTTTTGTTTTTTTTTTTTCAGGTCAAGAAAAGAACATAATTTATCACATTAAATACTTATTTCAAAAGAAACTCAGGAGAATATCCAGTATATTGGATATTTTCAAAACAAACTTTAAAATGAGTGTAGTAGAATATACAGAAATTTATAATGTAAGCTTGAGTCACAATTCCTTAATTTAGAAAAGTTAAAAATTGGAATTATGAAGAATAACGTAACTAAAAAGAAAAAAACTAAGCATGATACAAGTAAAATTGAAAGATTTAGATAGTGTTATCTTTCTAAATAAAACAATATCAATAACAATGAAATTAAACAGGATAAAATATTAAGCACATAGGATTTGAACATAAAGATAAATTTGAACATTGGCTCTAACAGTTGTATATTATATGACCTTAGGCATTAGCTTTGGTTTTCTCATCTATAAAATGGATATAATAAAATCTGTATCATAGGCTTATCTTAAATAAGATAATATATACCAAGTTCTTAAATAGGCCCTGCAGAACAATCACAAGCAAAGAAATCGAGGAGGTACTCAAAAGTCTCCTTAAAAATAAAAGCCAAGGATCAGATGCCTTTCCAATGAGTGACAAATTCATACCTATTCTACTCAAACTCTTTCAAAATATTAGAAAACGCTCTCCATGAGGCCAGCATCACACTGATCCCAAAAGCTGACAAAGTCATCACCAGGAAATAAAATTACAGTCTACTATCTCTAATGAACATAGATGAATAGGTCTAATAGATCTGTTTTTTTAAGTGGAGTTTCTTTACACTTTATATAGCATCTTTTAGTATTTTTTGTAGAACTGGTTTTGTGGTGATAAATTCATTTAATTTTTGCTTATTGGAAAAGCTTTTTATCATCCCTTCAGTTCTGAATGATAATCTCACAGGGTATAGTATTCTAGGTTGAAAATTCTTTTCTTTCAGTCATTTGAATATCTCATGCCATTCCCTTCTGGCCTGTAGAGTTTCAGTTGAGAAATCTGCTGAACAGTCTTATGTGGACTCCTTTGAATGTGACTCATTTTTCTCTGGAAGCTTTTAACATTTTTCCTTTACTTGTATTTTTGACATTTTAGTGACAGTTGGTCTTGGTGTAGGTCTGCTTGAGTTTCTTTTATTAGGAACTCTGAGCTTCCTGGGTCTGGAGGCTTGCTTCATTCTTTAGGTTAGGGAAATTTTCAGCTATCATTTCTTCAAATATAGTTTCTGCCCCCTTTTCCCTCTCTTCTCTTTCTGGGACCCTTATAATGCAAATGTTGTTTCTTTTGATGTTATCCCATAGGTCTCGGATGCTGTCTTCATTTCTTTGTATTCTTTTATATTTCTTTGCTGGTCTGCCTGAGTGCATTCTTCTGCCCCACCTTCAAGCTCACCAATCCTATAGGAGGCTTCATCCATCCTGCTTTTGGGTCTCTCTATTGAATTCTTTAGGTCAGCTATTGTGTTCTTTATTTCTTTGATATCTGTTTTGAGCTGCTTAATTTCTTTCTCTTTTTTATTGTTCTCTTTTCCTTACTATATTGTTTTCTCAATTTCCATGAGTATGTTTATCATGGTTGCCCTAAATTCATCCTCAGGTAGTTTGCAGATGCCTGTTGTATTCACATTTTCCCCTGGATTTTTGACTGGATCGATCATTTCACATATATTTCTCTGTCTTCACTATAGAATTTTGTGTATGTTTCTGTGGATTAGGTTTTCCTGCAGTGAGGAACATGTGTAAGGTATTGACTTGTGCTTAATAAGCCTGGATCTTGGTTTGGACACTGGGATTTCTTGAGTTTGTGGCATCACCACTGGTTGGATTTGTTGTTCTTATATGGGCCCTCTGTTGCTGCCCCAAAGTTCAGTTTATGGGGATGGAGTTTGTGTTGGGAATGCAGAGCCTTCCCCCAGTGTCCCAACTCCCAACCACAATGACCATCTTGCTGTTGACACGCAATTGACAATCAGGTTGCAGTTTCACCTATGCCCACAAGGTGGCATTAATGGGTAGCTTTGACAGTTTCTCCTAGAAACTTTCTTCTCCCTTTAACCCTGAGGGCAGGATTTCTGGTGGGTGGGTCTTATGGCTCTCAGGCCATATGGTGAATGGGGATTGTTGCCAGTGGGCCATTCTCCTTGTGCCCTTCCAGTTATGGTGGTGTGCAGCATTATTTTCTCCCCAGGCCTCCTGTTCAAACAACTGGGCCTGTTCAGTTCTCTGCCTAGATCTTCTTCCCCAGCTCCATGTCCAGGTTCCAGTGGGTGGACTCTCTGCTGCTTTTACGATTCCTAGGTGGGCCAGTTCTTCCAACAATTTCACCTCCTCCACTATGACTGGATTCCTGATTCTGAGTTTACGTGTAGCTCTGAACCCAGATGTATTCACCTACCCTTTTTGTTGTCATGATTGCTGCTGTGTGTCTACAGCATTTTTGCCTGCTTTTCCTTGATGTCTGTTTCTGGAAAATAGGTGAATTTCTAGTTGCTCTGTGGGGAGGACTTGAGTCTCATGCCTACCAAGTTGCCATCTTGGCTGGAAGTTTATACGATTCTTAACTGGATATTTTCCATCAGCTTAGTAGGCACTGTAGGTGCAAAAATTAAGTTAATTTTTTATTATCCTAGCTAAATAGTTTCTTTAGCTTTGCTTCTATTTATTTGTATTGTTGAAACATCATCAAAAGACATCTTTTGAATATCAACTATATGTGTTAGAGGTTTCAGCTATGAATGATAGGTCAATTCATTTTATGGCAGGAAAAATCATCAGCAATTATATTCTCCCAATGTTGACTATAAATGCTTCCATTTTATCTAAATATGCATTGTTATAAAATTAAATTTAAACTATACTTTTAGCTTTCGTGATCTTAATAAATCTCATAAATGCAAACTATAAAATGAATAGAAATACTCATTTAGCTTATTAATTTACCGTTATGTATAAAGCGATTTTCCTGAAACTGAATTGCTGCTCACAGTGTTAGTGTGATCCTAATAACTACAATACAGATTTTTTGGGTCTTGACATGCCTGTGCGACCATGTGCCTTCAAATGACTCCATTTTCCTTGTACATATTTCCAACCCAGGGTAGGGAATTCAGTTGTGTGGTGTGGTATTGAGTCATGAACTTCATTTGGTGCATCATTTACATACCAAAGTTAATTTTTTTAGCTGTAACAAATTAAGATTCTCCTTGGTTCCAATTTGATGATAAATCAATACAATGTTTGATATTGTATAATAGCAGTCAAATGATCAAAATCTACTTCTAGTAAAGTTTTTAGATTGTTCTGAAAATAAAGATTAGAAACTAAATATTAACATAGGTTATTCATGGACCACTAAAAAACTAGATTTCAAAGATTTCTTGCAGTCCAGCTTAAAGAATATTATAACATGCATAATATAGACATATACGTAGACCCTGTACATATATGGCATAAACAAGCAGAAATGCAGCAACTGTTACAAAATTAATCCTAGGCATTATATAGATATAGATTACTGTTAAATACAGTGATCTAATTATTGAATGGTTTATTAGTCAATATTGTCTTTTAACATAGTATTTAATATAATGTGTTTCAATATAGTATTTTGTTGTACTCCTATTATAATTTATTTCGGAGGTACAGTCTAAGCACTTAGTACTACTATGTGAAATTAAAGTAGGTTCTTTTTCTGGTGTTCTCGAGTGCATGCATCCTTTTTGTAAAAATTAGGCATAATAAGATTTTGTTGGCTAGTGCTAATAAGCATGGATGAAGAGTCAAGCAAAATATAGCAATTCATTCATTTAAAGGGCAGTAAAAGTTACTTGTTTTATAAAAAGGCCATAAAATTGTTTTGAGCTTAGGATCAAAATAGTAGTGGTCATCACTGGTCCTCTTCTGTATTGAATGAGGTAGGGAGGGAAGAGTTTGTGATTTTGACAGCATGCTCTGTCTCCAGAGTTGTCAGACTCAGACTGTAGTACATCTATCAAAGGACCTTAAAACTATGCACTTTCCCTTCCTCCCTCTAAAGGAAATCGGACTTCTTCCTCTGCTAAGTGTGAGCTTCTCCATTGGTCTTTACTAACTCTCAAGATAAACCACTGCAAGCTTAAAAGTAAGCCTTTTAAAACTCCCCCTCCCCTGCCCACCCCGTAGTTGTGGCAGCTAAGGCACAGGCTATAAAAGCCTTGGACCCAGGTTCAAGACCCAAGGCTTGGGAAAAAAGCCTATAGTTTTAGGGGGAAAATACTAAAAAGGAGATGAATACAGAGTCCAGATAAAGCAGAAGCATATGGAGAGACATATATTGGGGTCTATTTTAGTCTACAAATGCTGCAGATATGTGTAGCTGTCCCCAGAATTATGGTCATTAGTTATTAGAAAGGAACAGAGAGAGGTCTGGTAGCCTTTTTGTGCTTCTTGGGCCCCCTGAGCAAATAGAAATGACACAGAGTTCAAAACATTTCTTAGACAAGGCTTTGGTGCAGAAATCAGATATAGGTGACTGGGAAGTGGTGGCAGGTAGTGGGGAAAGAGAGAGGGAGAGGGAGGAAAGAGACCAATAGTGCATATAAGTATTCAGTATGGGAGGAGAGGACCTTACTTTGCTGTGTGCCCTGTGTCTGGCTGTTGGGTTTTTAAGTTAGTGAGTAAATTAGATCAACATTTTCAGAGGAGGCGGGTACATGGTGCATGTTGATGTTCTGTCTCCTTCTTAGTGGGTTCAGAAAAATACATAGGGGCTCAAATTGCATGTGTCACACAATGTCCCTTCTCTTGTGCTTTCCATCTGGAGGGCTTGCAAGCTATAGTTGATTATAAATCATTAAAATTCTGGCTTATTCAGTAATTCCTTGGGGCCAGTATGTTAAACATTAGGCAGAAAGTGGTATGCTAAGCAATCTTAGGGCCAATAACTTGATTGTGATGTAGTTGAGACTTGAAATGAGGCCAGGGTCTGTCACAATTGGATGTGTATTGGGGACAAGAGGATAAAACCCACCATATTTTACCCTAGCTGTCACAAAACTAAACACTTGATTTTCTAATACAAAGCATTACAATTTTTTATTTCTTAATCTGTCTCTCTCTGGGAAAACAATTTATGTTTCTTTCTGCTTTAAGTCCTTCAAAAACCTTGGTGCTACTTGCTTATAGGACCTTCATGAATTTTCTCTTGCATATCTCATTATAGTCCTTCATTGCACTTCACATTCCAGTACTGCTGACCATTTTAATTCCTTCTCTGCTGGTCAGTGTTCTCCATGGGAAAAGACCCAGAACTGTGCACAATACCTAGTGTGCAGCAGGCCTTCAGTAAAACTTTAATTGACTTGAACTCTAATTGGGTGAACCACAATGAAGCACATTGGCTGTGAGTAGAACTTTTCCTCCTCTAGAATATTCCAGAGGATAGCAGTGAAGAATGGGGGGATGCCACAAATTAGATCAGAAAATCCAGAGTTTGTGAAAATTCTGAGTAGTTGAGTTTTCAATCCAATGTGCACTTCCAGAGTAATCAACATTTCCTATTTCCTATTTATGACATTTGGTAACTTGTATGCTTCCCACAGCTACATTGTTGAATAGAAGCATGAGGAATGTAAGTAAAAGTAGACTTCAACTCTTCTGGTCCAGTTTTGGATTTCTTTTTTTATTTTATTTTAATTTGGACTCCTGAGATAACTTACAAAGATGAGCATGAGGATTTCAAGTTTTCTTTTGAAAACTTGAGTCATAGATGTTGCATTTCAAGCCAAGTAAAGGTTTGATTATTTTACACTTCATGGCTTTTTAAAATGCCAGTTGCTATAACAACTTTGATATTCTTTATTATTTTTAGCACTTTAGTTGCCATAACAATAAGATATCTTTAAAAAAATAGCAATTTTCTCTTATAAAGGAAAAATCTTTTTCAATTAAAAATGAATTTGAATCAACATTTCTTGCTTATAATGTGAACCCATTATTTAAAATATAATTGTGCTATTCTTCTTTCATACAATTTTAATAGACTTTTTGCAGGAGATGTTTTAAGGTTCAACTTTTCCTTCAGTGTTTTTACTGAACAAAAAAATTAAAGGGAGGTGGCTGTATTGTACCCTTGCTGTGCAATAATATTAATATTTGATGAGATTTCATTGACATAAAAATCATATCAAACAGTTTAATTTTTAGGTTTTTTAGTGCCTAAAATAAGAAAGAACATGATTGAAATATAACTCTTACCTGAAAAGATGTGAAAAAACGTGAAATTTTCTTTCCCATGTGTTATTAAGCATATTTCTAATATCTATTGCCATATGAAGAAAGTTATAGCCTCACTTATCTAGAAATATCTGAGAGCTGAAGCATGAGCTATGGCACTTTACTTATAAAACCATAACTTAGCTCCATTTACTGAGAAAATTTTCTTATGAACTTAGTGTCTGATATTAAAGCCTCTAGAAAATTAAAGATAGCAAATTAAAGAGGAAGGAGCGGTAGTGCTGTATTTGACATGAAGATGGAATCAGAAAATACTGGAAGCTGTAGATTCTTTCCTTAAGAGCCTGATGGTTTGTGGAAAAGAAACAAATCAGTCTCTCTGTCTGTCTGTCTGTCTGTCTGTCTGTCTGTCTGTCTGTCTGTCTCTCTCTCTCTCTCTCTCTCTCTCTCTCTGTCCCTTTCTCCCTCTCCCTCTCTCCTTCCCTCCCTCTCTCTGTAAGTGTGTATGTGCACATGCATACATATGTGTATTGATTCCAGCATAGCTACAAAGCTATGCTTGTGTCATAAGCAGTGTTCTAACTAATAGGATAATGGTGCTGTTGCAGCCTACCAGGCAAACATTATGTTCAGAATTCTCAGCTTAAGAAGGTAGAGGAGTGGTGATCCATCTTATAAAGGTTTAAATGTACAATTTGACAGAGTGAAACAAAATTGTAAAAAGAGGAATCCCTTAGTTATCTGAGAACTGTAGGACCTATGTATCTGAGATTTTATGGACAGAGGTTTGGTAATTTTCATTGCTTATCTGAAATTTCCTAAGATGTGTGGTTTAGGTTCACACAATGTAGTTCTTTTAAAAGAATTGTTGAAGGAGATGGCAATTTAGTAGAAAAGTACAATTATTACTATTCATTTCCTAGTCTCAACAGATTACTTGTGGGTAGTTTCTTAAAAAATGGTTAAACAAAAAGCCAATCGAGACAGCACACCCTGGTGACTTATTAGTTAAGTCCCTGGCCACCAGCCTAGGCCATATATATCCCAAGGACTCCAATTCATGACTTAGGGCCTTGGGGGAACAATTAAGATGAGCAATTAAATAAAAAATTATAACAAATTTTTTTCCTCCTCTCTCTGCCTGCCTGCCTGCCTGTCTGCCTACTTGCCTTCATTCCTGTCTGCACCTTTCCTTTAAAAAACAAAAACAAAAATACTTTACTATCAGTGACCTTTAAATTATCACCTATGTACTTTTCATGGTTTATTTTTAATTTCTAGTTTTTATTACCTCATATAAAGGATTAAAATTATCTCCATTTCATATGTGGAGGCTGAGACACAGGGAGAGAATGACATCAGTCAGTCAGGCTCGCTCGCTCTCTCTCTCTCTCTCTCTCTCTTTCTTTCTTGTGTCGGGAGGAAGGAAGGAAGAGAGAGAGGGAGGGAGGTAAGGGATGGAGTAAAGCATCTTTAGTTGTTCATTTTTTGATTTTTCATCCTGACTTCGGGTCTTGAACACAGGTTCTTTGGCTATATGTGGTCCACATACCAGCATCTCAGTTGCTTGAACCACCAGAGTGTACCAACATTTGACTCATTCTAATGCCTCTGTTAAGTTACAGCCTTACCTAGACTTCAAAGTTAATATATTTATTAAAGGTATTGGCATAATGTGGGGAAATAGAAAGGAAGACCATATTGTACATGGTTTTATTTGATTGCTCTGTATACTATTTTGACCAATTAATTTGATTTTAATTTTATATTTTATCTTAGATGCGACTTCCTCCCACTAAGAGTTCAACATATATGTAGATTAGATTTTCTCTGGCTATTTTCCTTTGTGATTGATTGAAGATAATGGAATCTCTCAAAGATTTCTTTTTCTCAGCCGCTTGCCTTAGATCTCAGCCAGCTAGGGCAGTCTCAGAGTTATATAACTGGCATTTAACAAGAAATCTTTTCTCAGCATTTCACTTGCATCTGGGCTATTGTGTCTGTGAGCACAAACACTGAGCCATGAGTCAGGTGTGCTGATGGAAAGAGTGTCAAAGTAGGCATGGGCCAGATGTATTTATGCTGTCCACTAGTCTCTGTTCTTTTAGACACTTGAGTAACTCATTCTGGATGGGATGCTTCAGAGAATCCTGGGATGTTTCTTTTTAAACATCAGTATACCTAACTTCCTGGCAATGCTTTAATTTCACTAAGGTAATTTAGAGCTCTAATTTGGTGGCTCCTCAGAAATAGAGCAATTGAAACATGTAAGTACAATAATAGCTTTATCATTTTTTAAACTTATATGTAGGTGAAATGCATAGATTTTAAATATCTTTTAACCTATAGCTATAGAGATACAGAATGTTTCCATAATCCTGAAACATTTCCTTATCAATCAACACGCACAATACACATACAGAACACACACCCACACTCCCCCACATCACATACATCACACACAAATATCCCCTGTAACACCCCATCACATACAAACATCCACATCCACACATCCCATTCTTTCCAACACACCATACCACACACATACTGCACCACATATATACCATACCCTCTCATACACACCTGAGGCAACTATATTCTAATTTCTTTCATTAAAAAATATTTTTTTTCTGTTCCAGAGCTTCATTGTATGGACATACCACAATTTGCTTATTTATTTCTCTTTTGATAGACATATAGTTTATTTCTAGTGTTTGGCTATTAAAAAGAAAGCTGCTATATACATTTTTGTACAAATCTTTTGTCCTTATGTTTTGTTTCTATCGGATGGAATTGATAGATCATAGATAAACTTAATGTTATAAGAAAGTTCCAGAGTGTTCCAAAATTGGGCCATTTTACATTCCCACGTGTAACTTATGAGTTTCACTTCTTCTGCTTCCAGTGTTTTGGTTTTAGTTATTCTAGTGGGTATAGAGTGGTATTTCTTGTGCCTTTTCTTGATGACTATTGATGCTGAGTATGTTTTTGTTTTCTTGGTAGTCACTTGTATGTCTTGCTTTTGTGAAGGGTCTGTTCCAGTGTTTTCCCACAATGGGTTTGTATTTCTATTAACAAGTTATAGGACTCACTTATATGTTTTGGATGTAAGTCCTTATTATATATTTGCTTATACTTTCTCCAGTTCTTTGGACTTGCTTACTGATTTTCTGAATATATTTTAAAAAATAGAAATTTGATTTTAAGTTTAACTTACTTTTATTTTATACTTGTTGCTTTTAGTATCCTAAAAAAATCTTTTTCTGCCCTCATTTCATGAAGATATTCTCCTTCTAGAATGTTTTATTCTAGAAGTTATATGATTGTAGTTTTAATTGTTTAGATCCATAGTTCATCTCAACTATAATTTTGTGTATCATGTGAGAAAGAGGCTTAGGTTCATTTCCCTCCAGATAGCCAAATTTTTCTAATATCATTTACTGAAAAGATTTCCTTTCTTTTGATTTTTTTTAGAGTCTGTTGAAATTCAACTAGTAATTGTGCCTTTATTTTTGGACTTTTTATTGTTTTCTCTGATTTTTGTCTATCTTTATGCCAGTATTGATTGCTATGTCTTTAGAATTAAATCTTGAAATTAGAGCATGCCAGTCTTCCAACATATATAGCTTTTATTTCCCAAGATTTTTGCAGCTAGTCTAGGTTTTCTGTGTTTACATATAAACTTCAGGATCAACTTGTTAGCTCTGCATAAGAAAACCTTGAATTTTAATTGAAATAGCATTGAATCAATAGATCAATCTGTGAAAATTGACATTCTTAACAATATTGAATTTTCTAATCCTTAAGATGGTAATAGCTCTCTATTAGGACTTTTTTCACTTTTCTCAATGACGTATTTATGGTTTTGAGGTAGAGGTCTTAATATCCTGTGTTAAATTTATCATTTTTTTGTTGTTGTTTGAGACTGTTGTAAATGATTTATGGTTTATAAATTTCATTTACTATTATTTGTTGCAAGTGTGTAGAAATTAAATCATTTTTGTATATTGACTTTGTATTCTGATAAAGTTGGCTTATCAGTTCTAATGGACTTTGGTTAGGTTTTTGTTTTGATATTAGTATTTGTTACATATTCCACCATGTCTTCCTTTTCTCATATGCTTTAGCTGTTTCTTGCCTGTTTTACTGGATGTGCGTGGAAGTGTTGAGAGCATATATGCTTGCCTTGTTCCCAGTCTTTAGGGAAAATGCAAGCCTGGGTTCCTTCACCACTGCATATTAGCTATGAATTATTTGTAGTGCGCCTTTAACAGGTTGAGGACATTGTCTTCTGTAATGACACTAACTTCACTTTTGTTAAATATTTTTCATTGTTAATAACCTGCTTCATAATGAAATGAAGTTAACATAAATTTGTTTTCTGTACTTAAGATGTCACTAAATCAGTGCACTGTTTGTGTGTCACAAGGAGTTTCATTGTCGCCTAGCACTTAGACCAAATTGCTTGATGCTAACTTACATTTAATAGTCATTAAAAATGTATTGATACTGACTTTTAAAGCATTTATATTTCTTTAAATGATTAGTAAATAATCATTATCTCTTATTAGATATGATTTTTCAAATCACTAGTCAAAGAGTCATATTGAATTGGATTTAGGTAGACGTGTAAAGGATAATGTTGTCCTTCATTTGAATATATTAGGAGACTAATTAATTTCCTGAAATTTGGTCCCATTTTTCCCAGCTTTCTTGTGAGGCGTGTATATCACAAAACAGATTGTAAGGAACTTCACAAAAACTGGCTTTTAGTGGTTTTCAGCCCTCTTATAGATTCTTTGAGTTACTTTTATGTGTTATATTAAAAGTACATTATTGATTTATCTTCTATGGTCAACACTGTAGGCGAGGCATTTGGGATATATTGAGGAGTAAAACAGATACTGCTCCCCTCATGAGGCTTGCAGTTAATTCTGAGGATAGATCAAATGAAAAAGATAAGTATAAACTGAAAAATATGGAATCTGGTCTGATCTGGGGGTTCCAGGAAGACTTCCCGAAGGAAATGGTATTTGAACCTGAAGATTGCATCTGAAGTAACTAAAAAGAGGATGATGGAGTAGTAGAGAGCAGGTAATGATACACTGAGAGGGCAGGGAGCACGGAAAGTTTTGTGCAGCTGGGGGTTGAGGGTGGAATGGGTGTGGTCGAGCCAGTTTAACTCATCCTAAACAATACAGAAGAGTACACTTGATAGATAGAGACCAGTTAGGATTTTACCCGAAGGGCATAGTATAACCACAGAAGTATTTTTAAAATGATATCCTATGGTTTTCATTTTGGAAAGAATATTCTGCTTTGTGTATAATAGATTGAAGAGAGGCCACAGCCAACTCAGGACGACCAGATTGGAAGCCATTGCAGTTGTCCACACAAGATGGTGCTTGCATGCTAAGGTGTGGCAGAGGAGATGGAGAAAAATTAGCAGATGGGAGGAGTAGTTAAAATAATTCTGAAGACATACACCTTTTGAAAACCATATTTAAAAAAAAGTTTTACTTTATCTTCACTTTATTTACTTTTTATGTGACCTCTTCCATAATCATTATTCACTGTTTGTTTTACTTATCATTGATGACTTTGCTGTCTAGGTCCTATTAAGTAGTAAGTAGCATTATTTAAACATTTAATAATGAAATATTAATACATATAAATGAATATCTAAAATATCTCTGTTATAAATGAAAAAATCAAATATTTGTGATGTATCTTCTCACAGTTATATTGTCTTCACTGTTAGAAATAATTTTAAAGTAATCCCAAATAATGATTCCTCTTAGATGCTTTCCAATTAGCATTCATATGCTGAAGGAGAAGGAGGTATTTGATATTAGCTGTAATAAGAATGGTGATAATAAAAGCACCTAATGACCCCTGAAATGAAGAGAATTATGCCTAATATCAAAACAAAGACAGCTGTATGTAATGAACTATGTAAATACGTGATATTTTGCTCTTTTGTTATTAGAGCTTCCAATGATAAATTAGCTCCTGTTGTAATCAGATCAAAAAAAAAAAAAACATGGAAAAGAAGAAACTTAAGGAAGGGGCTTGTAGGAGTAATATCTAAAGAAGAAAATTGTTAGAACTAACAAGTTGATGGAGGAAAGAAGAAATCTTAGTAGGTCAAAGGCACTGCTTCTTACATATTATCACATTCCTTTGGAAGCATGTGCAGTTAGGGGTTATTTACAGTATTCCTAGACTCAAATTCCTGCAAGTGATTACTTTTTAGAAATAAATATTGTCTAACGTCATCTAGTATTTGAAATTCCCTAAATGGGATTTTTTTTGCCACTTTCCTGATTTTAGAATCATTACAGCTCAAAACCTATTTTTATAATGTATGAAGTCTATACTTTTAAAATGATTTGTTTAGATTTTGGTGACTTGAGGTAGCTTTAATAATTGATGATGTTTTATGCCAGTGGTTTTGTAATACAGCTCAATATTGAACTCTTTAAATCGAATGTGGGACCTGTCTGCATTCACTAATATTTACCAAATTAATTTTTATTTTAATTATTAATTTTTGTTGTAAAAGAGAATGTTAGTTGACTTCAATCTTGTTTGATTTTAATGGTTTTAAGTATCTCTAAAAGTAAAAAATCTTCCCTGTAAAATAGGACTTTTCTGGTCTTCTTGTATTAAATTTAAATATTTACTTTAAAACCTCTGCATGATACTTGTTCTATGACTGTTATTCTAGCTTACTTTATACATTTTCTGGTAATGAGAAATGTGCTTCCTTTCTATATTTCACATAAACCCCCCAAAGATTGCTGTGCTCCTGTGGTCTTCCCAAAGGCAGTTCAGCATGGAGGAAAGAATAGGGCTGTCTCTTCTAGAGAAATTACTTTTATGAAATCCACAAAAAAATTCTTGGACATTTCCTGACTGGCAGCCATCAGTGGAAAGGAGAGAGACTTAGGGAGATGTCTCTCAGTTTGGTGTCAACACAGACACTTTTTCCTGTTTAAATCTTATTTCACATCCTGTAGTAATAAGCCCTTCAGTTCTTAGTTTCTCTAGTGCATCTTTCCTGCCTTTAGAAAGTGATCGTGATGGGACCTACTCCATAGAGTTTTAAGGTTTTTGTAGAGAAAAATACATAAATCCCATAGCATATTGGTTGGCACATAGAATGTGCACCAAATGTTACTTTATTTTAATTTTCCTGATTTATTTTAATTTATAATGATGAAATAATTTTCAAATCAGTTCCAAGTAACTTATTTTAGTTCCAAGTAACTTTTAAGAAAAGTGCTAACTGCTAAGAATTATGTTTCTGGTAGTGAATTTTTACCTGTAATGAATCAAAATAAATGGAAATGTTTTTAACTTCCATCAAATAAAGGAGCTTAGTTTGCTTTCTTTTAACTTGGATATGGGTATTTAAGTACTCCATGATAAATTTCCTTGACTCTTTCATATTAGGAGGAAAAGTAGATTTATGCGATCATTCTATTCACTTCTAATGCCTACTCTTCTGAGTCCATATTTGCCCTTAAATATTTCCCCAAATAGATTGTAGTATAGAAGTGTTCAGTGCTTTGTTTGTATAGTTAAAATACATGAAATTCAGCAAGTTATTGTGGATGTAGCAGGGATTGGAGAGATTAATAATAACTAACTTCTATTAATCAACATATGACTTAATTTTAGACAGTAAAGAATAATAACTATATCACTTGAATTCATGAAGACTTAGCTGATTTTTAATAATTAATAACTTTTTTTTGCCAGTGAGCATTAGATTACTGCTGACTTTTTAGTGTCATAGTAGCCTGGGGTAGTTTCTCCATGGAGTTTAAAGGTGTATCCCAGTTGATTTTTTCTGTCCTGTTCATAGGAAATAATCTTTACAAAGGCTATAAGGAGAATCCCTCTAGAAGTTCATACATGCCACTAATATGTGATAAGGATCGGTCAGTTCCATTGTCTTCTTTTGTCAATCTTGATCTGAGCTTGCAGAGTAAGTCTATAAGCCTGCATGTGCCTGGCAACTGTTACCTAGTGACAGTTTCAGCTGCAGTAGCCATTGGCTGTGCTGTTGATTGGGGCAGGAGGACCGAGTCACCTTTCTGATGGTGAGCTCCTCTGCATCAGCTCAGGAGGAGGAGAAGCAGGAGAGGAGGAGGAGGAGGAGGAAGAGAAGGAGCAGGGCTCCGGCTCAGGTGGAGGCAGTGATGCTGAGAAATTGTGGAGACTCCCGACAGCATCCTGGTGACTGCATTACAGTGTATCGGACTTCTGAGTCAAGCAGCCCAGCCTAGCAACTGATAAGAGTGAATGTAGGTGAGAAGCATGGCCTTATTCCTGTAACAAGAGAACTATTTTGTGATCAGTGAAACTAGGAATGTACAAGGAGGAATATCATGTGGCTGTTACAAAAGAAGGACTTCCCCGTATGACTTGGTGGTGCACGAGAAAATAACTTTCAGAAGAATGCTTTCTATGAAGCTGCTGCATTGTTCCTGGAGGAAATGTTTATTTCTAATGCATGCTATTGCTTCAAAAGGTATGACAGCACAGACTGACAAGAGACTCTTTGAAATGCCTGTACTTTAAAAAAGACTTTTGATAAATGTAAACCTGATATCAGAATGACCTTGGAAACCTTTTGAATGGATTCTATCCTGCCAGCCTTTCAGTATTGCAAACTCTAGGATTTAAACTCATCTTGATTCTTTAAAGCTATTTTTAAACAAGACCATCTTATAACCTACCTAATGGCTCCTGTATTAACTGAGCACTTGCTCAAAATAGAATACAGAAATAGAAAAGGCATTTTTTTAAACATATGGCTGCTATATGTCTGCAAATATAACGAACAAGGTAATTTTCCACTTTCCAGAGACTTTGTCAAAATAATGATTTAGTGTGTTAATCACCTAATGAAAAATAAGGTATGGAAGCATAGACTATTAAGACTATTAGAAATAAATAGCAAATAATGGCAGCTTTTCTAGTTAGGTAAGCACAGAACATATAGGAAAGTTTCTGTTGTCTAAATTGCATTTATATTTACATGTATATTTAAGATACAGGTGTAGTTGCAAAGGTGAGAAATAACTTTGAGCTATATATCTTATAATCATTCTCCATTATAAAGAAAGTGGCATATAAGATAATGAAAGTTATTTTCAGTTATTGGTGCCACAATTAATAGCAAATGAGATGTATTTTCCTTGTGAAAAGAAAGAATATAAGTTACATTGCTGGAGTAGCACCACTAATTGTAATGGACTAAAACTGTTTTCATTTTAACCCTCTTTAAAAAAAATGCATGCAGAATGAAAACTTTAGAAGTTTATGTTTTGTCAGATGTTAGCCCATAGCATGTTATCTTTCTTACTGAAATAGGACCCCATCCCCACCTGCCCATGTATGTTGTAGAGCAATCTGGAGTCTCTCTGCTGCCCCTGTTCAGCTCATTTGTGCCCAAATAAAGGCGAATCTTTTGGAATTAACCTTAGTAAGGGCATTTGGGTGGGAGTCTTAGCTATTTAAAGAAATGAGAAATAAATGGATCATAAAGTTGCCCCAACAGCATCAAATCCTGAGCTGAGCTCAGACACTCTTTACCACAATGAAGTAACTTTGTCTTAGTTTTCCAATCAAATCCTGACATCTTAATTATTGAAATTCTAAAATATGAACCTACTTCTCATGATAAATGAAAAGCCGGAGACAACTTAAGACTTTTTCTCTCTCCTTCTTTCTAGCTGATCGTTAAGGAACTGCCTTTCTGAGAACAAACAGTCCACAGAAGCTTTTCTCCCCTTGGCAATTGATTTTTTTCTTTTGACAGATTTAATTTTTCACAGTACAAGGTAATAAGAAATACATTTTCTTTAGAAGTGCCTTGTGTTGCAACAAGTGCTGGGAAAGATCATCAGAGAGATTCTCCCACCTCCTTTCTAGCTTAGCCCCTGCCTCCCCCCCCAAACCCGTGGTGTGTCACTGCTGCCTGGAGCTGATGAAGAGACTGCACACTCCGGGATGCCAGGCTGTGACAGGAGCACTGTCACTGCTTCTGGAAGCCGACTCGGAGACACTCGTGTTCAGAGCTTAACAGATGCTGCCTGCTGTTGCCAAGTCTGCAGGTTCCCTTAATTGAAAGCCATGAACGAATCCAGGTGGACCGAATGGAGGATCCTGAATGTGAGCAGTGGTGTTGTGAATGTGTCCGAGCGCCACTCCTGCCCCCTTGGATTTGGCCACTACAGCGCAGTGGATGTCTGCATCTTTGAGACAGTTGTGATTGTCTTACTGACATTCCTAATCATTTCTGGGAATCTAACCGTCATCTTCGTTTTTCATTGCGCCCCACTCTTACACCACTACACCACCAGCTACTTCATTCAGACAATGGCATATGCTGACCTCTTTGTCGGAGTGAGCTGCTTGGTCCCTACTCTCTCCCTGCTCCACTACTCCACAGGTATCCATGAGTCACTGACTTGCCAAGTTTTTGGATATATCATCTCAGTCCTCAAAAGTGTCTCTATGGCATGTCTTGCCTGCATAAGTGTGGATCGCTACCTTGCAATAACCAAGCCTCTTTCCTACAACCAACTGGTCACTCCTTGTCGCCTGAGGGTTTGCATTATTATCATCTGGATCTACTCCTGTCTGATTTTCTTGCCTTCCTTTTTCGGCTGGGGGAAACCTGGTTACCATGGGGACATTTTTGAGTGGTGTGCCACCTCTTGGCTCACCAGTGCCTATTTCACTGGCTTCATTGTTTGTTTGCTCTATGCCCCTGCTGCCTTTGTTGTTTGCTTTACTTACTTCCACATTTTCAGAATTTGCCGGCAGCACACCAAAGAGATAAATGACCGAAGGGCCCGATTCCCCAGCCACGAGGTGGATGCCTCTGGGGACTCGGGACCCAGCCCTGATCGTCGCTATGCCATGGTTCTGTTTCGGATAACCAGTGTATTTTACATGCTGTGGCTCCCTTATATCATTTACTTTCTTCTAGAGAGCTCCCGGGTCTTGGATAATCCAACTCTGTCTTTTCTGACAACCTGGCTTGCCATAAGCAATAGTTTCTGTAACTGTGTAATCTACAGCCTTTCCAACAGTGTTTTCCGGCTGGGCCTCCGAAGACTGTCTGAGACCATGTGTACCTCCTGTCTGTGTGTCAAGGATCAGGAGGCACGAGACCCCAAACCGAGGAAACGAGCTAACTCCTGCTCCATTTGAAGAGAACACATAGTGAAACCAAATGGAATCTGACAGAGATTTGGGATCGTGTTCTTGAATCAGCTGGAAATTTGCCACTAGAGAAATATCCCCTTGAATAGTGGACTGTGAGCTGCGGGGATTAAAGGTTTCTTTCTTCCCCATTTTTTTTCCATGAGAAAAAACTAAAGGCAAGGAAGTTAGAGGGTAATCTCATGAGATAACTATAGCATGTGAGTATAAATGTGCAGTAACAGGAAAAAGTAAGCACTAAGAATGAGAAAGTATCTCATATCTTCCACAGGACATAAACCAAGCCCCTTAGCATCTGTGTTTGACTGAACTCTGTCTTTGTCTTTCATTATGTCTGTTTCTGTCTTGCTTTCTCTCTTTGTATTTGTGGAAGTTATTACTTACATAAATTACCCTTTATAGAAAAATGCCACATATCATATATGTGGCAAAGTATAACCTTTTGCAGTAGTGTGTACTTTTAAACACAGTCATCGGGAGTCCATAAGTGATCTTTCTACAGAGGATGCACAGTAAGCCTAGTATTTGATTACCTGCCACACAGTCCTTTTGCTTATGTTTTCATAATGTTTGTAGCACACATTTTCTGCTGTGAACAAAAAGAAACAGTGTTTTTGTTCCTTCTGGTTAAAATGATATAGCTTCCCTCGCTCTTCCCCCTCCCTTCTAATTGCCTGCTGTTTTTTTTTTTCTAGATTTCTTTCCTTTGGTACCTTAATCCAGAAGTGTCTTAGCTATTTTAAAAAATCTTCTATATAGAGCAATCATAATGTTAAATAGTTTATTCCTTCCAACAAAACAATCTATAGCCTGTTTGGGAAATTTTGTTAAATATTTGTAGTAGCTTTTGGAAACATTTTTATTTGGTTCCTTAGTTGATGTGCCCAGAGTGTGGCCATTTATTTATTTACTTATTTATTTTGCTATAGTGAAGCTTTGTTTTTCTTTAAGAAAATTCACAGATACTTCTAATGCAGTTGTAGGGTACTTACCCCAAAGTGAGGTATTGCTGTTAAAACACTTGGTGTACCCTTTTGTGTTAGGTCTAAAAGCTTTCTCTCTTGTCCACTGATCATTTGTGTGATATACATTTGCACATATAATATTTTTATAGCAAAGAAAATGTAAATTCTATGATGTGATGATCTATGCCTAATGTTTTCTTAGCACAAGATATAAATCAATGTTGCTTAAGCTATCAACATTGGGAGAAAAAATATACAGAAACTTCTTTTAAGAGAAAAATACTTTTGTGTAGTTGTTATTTAGCTATTTATATTAGACCAAGTTACATTCTTAGTGCTGCTGAAAATACTTAATTGTCAAATACAGGTAAGAGCTGTCGGTACTTTCATAATGATCTGTTTTCAGATTTGGAGAGTAAATTAACTTATATTTTAGTGTGCTACATGGCACTCTTAGTAAACTGTCAGGGGTTTAGGTGTAGCAAAATAACATTTGAGGACTTAGTAATGAAGCAGGTCTGAGTGGTAAAACATCTGAATCTTACTTTTTTACCATACATTTCCTGCCTGACAGATACTTTAAAATTTTTATCAAACTACTATTTTTCTTCTCAGCATTTTTGATTTTTTTGTTTTATGAAATGCATCTGATAAAATGTGCCTATGACTCTTCACTTTGGAAACCAACCATGTTTGCCCATTGGTGGTTTGACTGCAGAGGTCCTCTGGTACACATGCTATCATTTTATTGAAGTTGTTTTGAACCCTTGTATATTTTTAAACATGTAAGATAGGTTTAAAATAAAGAATAAAATAGTATTCTATATATCAAAATCAGACTTTGCTTCAGTTTAATAAAATGCTTACATAGAACAAGTGTTTATCTGTTTGGGAATCAGAATTTAATTGTTTCACATTCCTGTGGTTGGGGTTGTTTCTGTGTGTTCTTGGCCAATGGCCTCTTCCTTGAGTTTAAGTCAGATCAGTTCAAGGAGCAAAGTTCCAGGAAAGATAATACTGTTAACTTTTGGGTTGTCATAAATAGATAAATAGATACAATAATTATATGTATCATTTGGGAATCAGATTCTGATTCCTTCAGTTTTGAGTGTAAATAGAGTTGGAAAAAACTCAATAGGTTCTCTTTACAGGAAGCCCGAAGCCATGTTTATTGTATTTTTCTCATCTGGCTTTTCTTTAGAATAATTCATAGCAACAATTATATTCTAGGTACTATGTGAACTTTTGCATAAATAATAATACTTAAGTTTACACTACAACTCTTTGAGAATAGTTATTTTTCCTATTCTATAAATGATGAAATTAAAGAAAAATGCTTTCTCCAAGGTCGTTCAAATAGTCGGTGGCACAGGTTCATTCATACTCAGTTGGCCTGGAGCCTAAACCTGGACACTTACCCAAAGCACTATCGTGCTCTTTTCTCCCACTGCCCACCTGCCTGTCTTGGTCTGCACCTTCTCCCTACACAATCTCTCTGATTGTTTCCTTTTGCTCACCTAAATATTTTGCCTCAGCTCTTTCCTTACCTTGTGATATCATTTGCCTTTATCTTACAAATCTCTTTTTATTAAAACAGCAATCTGGAAAGTTCAGATCGATTCTGTAATCAGATGGAAATGCCACGCATGTACCTCTTTGTCATTGCTTTTGTTCAGTTGTTAATTTTCCTTGAGTAGCTTTTTCAAATCTCTATAAATTTCTTGTTTCCAAGTATATTTTTATTTGAATGAGAAGAGTGAAGAAGGAAGGCTTTATCATAGAAAGGGTAGCCTCTGTGAGGGAAGTTTTTGGATTAGTTTCTTCATTTATTATGTGTCTTGTGAAGCTCTAGGGCAAGCCACTTAACTTCTTTTTGACATATTTTAATGTGTTTATATAATAAGATAATACTTATTTTAAAACACGTCTGCCTTTTTAAGATGAATGTGTTTTAAGCATAGAAAGCATAACCATTATTCTCATCCTTGTATTGTATTCTGTGGTAGTTTTCCAATTTGGTTATAAATGACAGCCGATAGTCTATTACGAAGGGTTCTATTTCTGTGGAGCTCTTCCTGAGGTTACATAGTGTTGGAAGGCTTTGTAACTTACTAGTGTGAAATTTGTACTGAAATCCTGGTCTTTTACACTGTGTGACCCTAGGTAAGATACTAATGTCCCAAATCCTCAGTTTTCTCATCAGTAAAATATAGAATCATGTGACCCCTGTCAGGCTGGATTTGAGAACTAAATGAGATAATGGAGTCTGTGTGCTCAGCATGGCTCCTCAGAAATGTTCAGAATTCAGTAGCTTCTGTCTTATGATCTCTGTGACTGCCATATTATCACCACAACTAAAAATCATGAATTCCAATTAAGAAAATTATACTTTATAATAGAATTCACTGGGTTTTCTAAAATTAGATTTTCTCCCTAGTATGTTAAACTCAGATTTTGGCTTAAATTCAAATGTTTTTAAATATAGGTAAGTTCCATAGTTTCTGGAAGTTAGTTTTCCAGAAATATTTACTCATGAGAACATCATTTGAGACTAAATATATCCAGCAAGCACATTTTGGGAGGAAATAGTTAGGAATGATTCTGAGATTAACCGACCTCCTTACCGTAGAGTATTAAGTGATATTAAATATTTTTCAATTTCATCATCAAGGTGGCAATAATAGAAAGGATTGTTCAGGAATGTCTTGCTATTAGCCTTTGCATTTTAGTTTTATTCATTTACTAAAATAAAATGAAAGATATGTCGTCTTATAAATGCTACCTGGAAAAAAATATTTCTGTAGCTTCATTCTACATAAATCTTTAATTTTATGTGCTTAGAAATAAATGAAGTTGTTACTACCGTAAAGGACTTTCCTCTCTCTCTCCCCGTCCTGGAAACTAATCATTAGATATGAAAGTGATGCAGTATATAGTAAACAGAGATGATTTAGTGTGTGAAATTTGCTAGTCTAACATACTGAGCAGAGCCTCCCTTGTGTTCAGGTAGGACTATCACGATGCAAAGGAGCATATGTTACTGAGTTAGTGCTGTATTCTTAAGTTTAATTCCAATATTTTCTCTTTTCCCTTAGCAAGTCTTTATTTTATAATTAAGAATGCTTTTTTAGGAAGTGGCACACTCTACAACCAAGTTTGCAGACACTGAGGGAAACAAAGTGACTAGAAAGAAAAAATACATACCATTTTCTTTTAGTGTTTCTTGTAAATATAAGTTTTAGCCAGTGCTGTTTTGCTGTATAATTTTAAATATTCATAACATTTTAAAAATAATATATTGGTTATCTTTATTTTTAGCTTTAAAAAATATTTGTTGAGGTAATTTTGACTTACAGTATAACATGTGTAGATCCATCATTCATCAAATATGACAACTGAACACACCCAGCACCAGTTTACCAACAATTCTTCAAAAACTGGTTGTCTTAAAGTATGAAAAGTGGTATGATTAGGTTTTTCTGTATTAATACACTGCTTAAATTTTTTTACAATGAGCGTTTACATTTTTTATAATTGGAAAAATAAAATTTAAAGGAATATTCTAATTTTTTGACATTTTATAAAACAGTTTTTTTGATTCTATAAGTGACATCCAATTTTGTCTCATACTATTTTCTTTTGAAGATAATTTATAGAGTATTCTGACTTCTATTATATTTTTTTATTTCAGGTACATTTTTCAGAGAAATTGAATGATCTACTTATGGTATTAGTAGTTTGTGGCTTCTTTTTGCTTCAGTGTAGTTTGAAGTATTATTTGCTGAATCTGAAATGGTCTCAATTAGGGTTTTTAAATTTATCATTGATGATACCTTCTAGCATTTTCCACATATAACAGAGGGATGTGGTCCTACATTAGGGAAATAAGGTCTGATGTGTTCATTGCATTTCACACATAGGCAAGATTCTGCTTTCAGTCTCTTATCTCCAAAGATCTTATCCATAATTTTGTGGTAACTTTTACTCACTATTAATATGTGATTCTGGTGAAGGTAAAAATAATCACTTAGTAATCAATTCAGCAGGAGTTAGTTATGTTTAACATTTAACAGGAAAGGCATATGTGATTTCAGTACCTTCACTATAGTATAGGGAATGGGAATAATTTTTGAGGTTCTGAATTTGCAGGTGATAAGAATCAAGAAGCCTAGCATGTAATGGTAGAATTTATTGACTAGAAATTCTAAAATGTCCATTCTAACATCCTAAAACTTCCTAAAATGCTGCCATGTGCAAGAGAAATAATATTTACCTTTGATTTTAGAAATGTGACTCAGTTTTATGCTTTCTACCTAAGCAAGTATAAAGCTGTGCCAACCAAAATTGACCAAACATGCTTGATAAAATTCAAAGTGGTAGAATTATTGTAGTTGGGAGATCCACACAAAATTTAAATACAAAATTATAGCCTTTTTTAAAAAAATTCAGAATGTATCTTTAAATGCAGTGCAGACTACAGCAAGAGATAACCAGTGCATTTGAGGTTATGCCCTACACAAGCAGTGTTTACATATGTGCTCTGTGTAAAATGCAATTCTAAAACATTAACTTATGTTCCTAATAGCTTGAAGTTTAAAGCAGGTATTTTTAGAGCATACTTATATTTTTTTAAAGATAAGAAAGAAAATAGAAGAGGAAAAAATATTTAAAGAAGGAAATAAAGGAGGAGAAAGCATCTTATTTGGTTGTTTATTTTGGTTTTCATCCTGGCCCCAAGCCTTGCTTGGGCTGTCCATGGTCCACATGCTAGTGTCTCAGCACCTGAGCCACCAGGGCATACCCCTATATGGTACATTGTATACTAGGAGTCACTTGGCAGTTATTCACTTATTTATGTTTTCAGGAATTTTATAATTAAAAATGCTAAAGCTATAAAATTGACATTATAAATGATAGATTTGGATATTAAAAGATAATTTGTAGAGAAGCAGGTTTTGAAAAACTGAAAAATTCTGGTTTCAGTAATTTAACAAGTTAAATTATATTTGGGTTTTATTTAGAATCACTTGAAATTTTAGAATCACTTGAGTATCAATTATGTAATGTATTATCTAAGGTTTTATGATATGTTCTTTTTGTAAGTTAGATTTTAAAATGTAATTTGTATTGAAATTAAAAATGAAAAAGAGATATATATTCAGGTTTTTGCTCTCTTCAAATAAGTGTGAGGGAAAATGTGATATCCTAGGTATTAGTTTCATCTCATTCCCTACTGCTGTTGTCTAAAGACAGTTTAAAAATAGAACACTTATATGCAAGATCCTAAAACTTTACTGGATTTTGAGGTATATAAATTTGGAAATAAATCTGGAAAAATGTTTTGAAGATTCATATTTAGAGTATAGATGGGTCTAATGATAGTTTCTGTTACTTCAACACTTTCTGCTTCTAATTCTCATTCCATCTACATAATTAACTTCCTTCTCCTTTTTGCCCTCAATCAAGTTTTTTTTTATTTTTAATTTTAAAATAAATGTTGATATTTTAGGAAATTTAAGAAATATTTAAAAGGATGAAAAAGAAATCAAGTCACTCATAGTTCCAGGACCCATGTGTAATTAGTGATAACAAGTCTTCATTTCTTTTCCTTCAATTTTCCACTGTGGATTAGAGCTTTTTACATGTAAAGAACTTTTAAAATGTTGTCATATCTTAAGCATTTTTCCATGCTAGTATGTATATTTCTTGAATATCTTTATAAATAAAACAGTGTCCCTATTTAAGATTTCTTACAATTTTTAAGAAAGAGAAATAAATACTGGTCAAATTTTCTGAAAATATTTTGATTACTTATACATGTTACCAACTTGCGTTCCAAAAGGAATTAGCCAGTTTATCTCCACCAATAATGTATCAGATTATGTTGTTTCACCACAAACTTGCCTGCAGCAATCTACATTAATAAGTAAAATAAAAGAATTTTCACTTTATCCCCTTCTGGTCTCTAACAGAGATTACTTTGCTAATATGGTTTTTCCTGTTATTTTTCTTCCTTGCACTAAAAAAGACAAGATAGCGTTGAGGACATATTAACTAGGATGGAAATCTCTTTTAAACCGAGGTGCCCAAATTCTTTATTTCAAAAGTCTTTGAGGGTGTGTCCTGGTGGCCTAGCAGTCTAGTGTACCTGGGAGCAGTCCTGCATTCATCCGAAGGTCCTGGATTCACAACGAGGGGCCTAGGTGATCAGCCAGTGTGAATAACTAAATAAAGATAAATAAAGTGCTTCTTCCTCTTGTCTCTTCCTGCCTGCTTGCCCACTTTCCTTCATTCCTGCTTGCACCTTCCCTTTAAAAAGTCTTTCCGCTCAAATCATCTCCCTTTTATTAGCTCACCATTTCCTCTGTGTTGCCACTTTGTGAAGAGCACACACTATTAAAGAGCATGAATTCTCTCAGGCCTGTTCTCCCATTATCAGCACCGTCTTCAGCCTTGATGATTTCATTGCCATACAACCACCCATATAGAGGAATTTGAAAGAGGTTTAGAACAATTTATCTGTCACACTCTACTACCTTGATCATAGCGGTGACATACCTACTGGCTTCTCAAGGTAGGAGAGGATCTTTTTCTAAGTAGAAACTTCCGAGGACTGGAGGTTCATGGACATCAAAACTTGAGCTAGTAAGGTCTGAGAAACCCAGGCCTGGTTTTGACATATTAGGATTTCCCTAACCTATAGAAACATGGGCATCATTCCCAGGTTGGTAACTGGAACTCTGGTAAGCTAGCAAGTGAAGTTACCACTTTGGAGAAGTTGCACTTGGTGTGGCCATCTATGGAACAGGGGAGCTTGTAAGTCTGCTCCTCTTTTCCAGGTGGTTTCTTTCACATCTCAGAGTGCTTTGTGGCAGTGCGTCAGTGTGTCATTTGTTAAGTTGAACTGTTCAGATTAATTGTGGTTTTTTTTTGGTCTCTTGTGACTAAGATTTATTATAGGAAGAGAGTAGAGAGCAAAATTAGCTGAGGTTTTAGAGTCCTTCCCCTTTGTACTCAAAGTCCACACTTAATCCCTCCAGCATGTTGCAACCCCTGTGAGGTAGATACCTGTGAGACTCAGCACTCAAGGTTTCTCCTAGGACAGGTCATGTAGACATCTTCTGCCTAGCTCAGACCAAAATTTCAGGCTTCTAGAAGGAAAGCAGATATTTAACGTGAGCCATGCTGTTTGCATAGTCTCAGCACCATGCCACATCCTTATGTGTTAGGGGAAGTTTGAGATCAGTAAGGAACCCTTATCAGCCAAGTTCCCGGAAGCTAGCCAGGGACCAACCTTGCAAAGATGTTGTTTAAAGGATTGGTTGCCCCCGGCCTGCTGTATTAACTTTTGTCCATGTATTATGTTCTGTTGACATTTACTAGAATAATTGTGTAGTTTTAGGATATTGGTGGGCTATAATTTCCTATAGTACACACTAAGGGAAGTATATACTTCATTCAGCTCTTTTATGATCTTATAAATGACATTAAATGAAGGCCTTTTTGATGAGATTAGACCTGTTATTACAACAGCAGTAGGCCTTTTGTTTGTAATACATTTTACCTTAACTCTTGTGTTAATTTCTTCTGACAGTTTCAGTTTTATAATTTTATAATTTTGGTGAGAATATTCAACATTTGCCCCTCTTCTTTCTTTATGATTACTATTTATAAACTATTTACTTATTTTCAGGTCCTAGATTTCCATATGGCTAACTTGTTAAGATGCTGTATAATTTATAGAATTAATTTTTCTATAAAAATTTTATATGGTTTTTCTTCTAATTTTCATTATTTTATCAATTTTGTTTGCGATTGTATAGGATTGGGAGGGGAATTAACAACAAAAAACAGCAATTTGGAAAAGAATCCCAGTTACCTCTTCATAGTTAAAATTCATGAGTTATAATATTGTATTTAAGTCAATGCAGAAAGATTCTATTTACTATACCAGGGCATTTATGGAAATACATAACCCCCTTTTTATTTTTTTTGAGGAGTAGATACTTTATTTGTTGTAATCCAAATATATATATTTTGTACTTGTAGGAAGAGAAAATTATTTTCTAAGCTTATTCTTTGTATTGATTTACAAAATTTTTAGACCAACAGACAAGTGTTTGTTCTGTTTATCCATAGCAAATCAAAGAGTAGTATAATAAATTATTATTTGGAAGCATTTACTGTAAGAAACTTTATTATTTGTTTTCTATAATTATACTTAAAATATAGAAAGATTTTATGATATGTGTATATTTAACATTTGGAACATGTTTTACAGGGAAATTTTAAGAATGCTTTTTAGTGGAGATTTTTAAGAAAATGAAAGATAATGACCACTGGGGTTTTTATTTAAGTGATTTTTCACAAGGACAGATGAATGATTGGATGACTATATACAAAAAGGTTTTTATTGTGTTTTAAATCATAATGCCTTCACCAAAACCATCAAGTTAAAGTAATTATTCTTAATAATAATTTCACTTTTTTCTTTTGTTTACATTGCTGTATTCACTTTAGGATGCTGAAATTGCATCTCAATCTGTGTATTTCACACCACACCCACCAGCAGAGTTCCAGTGCCCTTTTCTTTGTTTCTTCTTTCCTTACATCCCCCTCCCTCCCCACTGGTAGCCAGTCTTGCATGCTATGAATTTTGAGATTTGCCTATTTGCTTTGTATCTTTTTATTATTCTACAATCGAATTAAACCATCCCGTACTTTTCTTTATGGCTTATTTTGCTTTGCGTGATCTCCCTCTACTTTCATTCAGGTTATTAGTATTAGTGCAACCTCTTTGGAATATAGTGTGGAGATTCCTGACAGAAAAAAAAAAGAAAGGGTGGATCTACCATTTGATCCAGCAATCCCACTCCTAGGCATATACCTTGAGAATTTAAAAACAAAAAACAGAAACAAAAAGACTAGTTAGTAAAAATATCTACACCCTATGTTCATAGCAGCACAATTCACAATACCCAAGACATGGAAACAACCTAAATGTCCATTGACAGATGGCTGGATAAGGAAGCTGTGATATATATACTCCTTGGAATTCTATGTAGCTGTTAAAGATGAAGTTGTGCCCTTTGAATAATTTTTTTCAAATGATGTTTTTACAGAGCTATAATTTTGTGATGTTCTCCTCACCCCTAATTTGTTGTTCTATTGTTTTCTTTGAATATTTCCAAAGAGAGACCATCCATTCTCAAGAATTCTCCCAATCTTTTTGCCAGATATTCTGAAATGGAGTACTCTAAATCCGATTTTGTACCTCTTCTCCAGTCACATGTATCTAGACCTCTCATTCTGGATTTTTCATTAAAAATGGAAGCTTGAACAATTAACAATGGAAAATCATTATTACCAGCTTATATTAATTAAACTGATCATCTCTTTTTTATTTCCTTATTACCTTTGGACCCATCTCTCTGTTGCTCTCTGACTTACAACTATGTGTATTTAGACATCCTCTTTGGAAAAAGGCTATCAGGGCATTTTCTAAATCCCCTTTGTTTCATTTGGAATCTAGTTGGTACTGATTCTTTTCTGTCTTTAAGACATCTTCTCAAGTAACCACTTAGATCACTTTTCTTTAAGTCTTCATTTGTGCTTTTATTATGTTCTTTATGTATATTGAATCATAGGAGCTTTAGATTCACTTAGTGTATACAGCCTCCTAACCCCATCTAAGAATCCTCTCATAAACAGTAAGGAGGCCTCTTCAGTTTTTAGGCAGATCTAATGTAGAACATGCTCCCTAATTATGAGCCAAAATCTTCTTTCTTGGAATGTCCACCATCTGATCCTAAGTCATCTTTCTGGAAAAACAAAGAATGTTGTCATCCCTTTTTAATATATCTCTTATGATATATGAGAGATACTCATATCTTTCTTCTCTTCGCAGATTAACCATTTTTGTCTCCTCAACACTGGGCTCATTTGTTCTGCAAATATTTCTTGAGCCCCTCTTAGATGCAAGTCACTGCTTCAAATACTTGGAATATAATATGGTGAACAAGATGATAAGCTCTCTTTTCCTGTGGCATTTATGCCCAAATAGAGGGAAACAAAAAGTATTCCAATTTAAAATGTTACAAATAAAAATAATGATAAACTCAGATTATGATAAATGCCATGGAGAAAATAAGTGTTAGAGGATAGAGAGTATATGGATATGGGAGGCCGTGTCTCCATGAATTTTGGTTTTCAAATCTCTCATCATCTTGGGTGCCTTCCACTACAGTATGCACAGCCTCTGTCACTTTTCAGATGATGGACTTTGATGATGAACTTTGCACTTGTTAGGGAGTAATTTATTTAGAGATGATCATTTTTCATATATTAGAAATTTTGCTACCTTTGACAAGATCTTGGAAAATTATTTATTAATTAAAATTTAAGTAAATAGCATTGGTTTATAAAATTATATAGGTTTAGGTGTACAACCTAATTTAACATTTACATTTTGATTGCCACCAAAAGTTGTTTCTATTCATCATGTTACACTTGACCTATGTCTTGAACCCTGGGCCTTCTACTCAATTTATCCACTTCTCCTCCTTCCGCCTTCCCTTTTAGTAACCATGATTTTTTTTTCTTATAGTCTAATAGTTTTTGTTTTGTTATGAGTAAACTCAGATGGTGTTTGTATTTCTCTAACTTACTTTGTTTAGCATAGTACCCTCTGGGTCAGTCCATGTTGCCTAAATGATTGTTTCTTCCTCCCTCCTCCTCTTCCCTCCTTTTTTTCTTAATAACTCTGTAGATCTTTATCCCCTCATTCATCAGGCATTGAGTTGTTTCCAACTCTTGGCATTCTAAATAATTTTGTAGTGAATGTCAGGGTGAAAATCTCTTCAAATTAGTGATTTTGTATTCAGATAAATACTCATGTAAGTGCTTTACCTGAAATTTCTAATCTTAAGTTTTTGAGGGAGCTCCATACTGTTTTCTGTATTACTGTACCAATTTATATTCCCACCAACAATATAAAAGTGTTCCCTTTTCTCTGTTCTCCAGCCCTGATTGTCTTTTTTGAAAAGCCATTCTGACTGGTGCGAGGGGACATGATTGATATTGTTCTGATTTATGTTTTTACCTAATAAGAAGTAATGCTGAATATCTTTCCTTGTGCCTGTTGGACAACTGTATGTTTTTGGAGAAAAACCTTATTCAGATCCTCAGTCCGTTTTTTTAATGAAGTGTTTGGTTTTTGTTGGGTTTTATGAGTTCTTTAAATATTTTATATTAACCCAGGCAAATATCTTCTCCCATTCGTTAGGTTAGGCAAGTGTGCTTTTTAAAGATATTTCCAAATCAGAACTAAGTATTGACCCAGATGGATAATTTATTATTTATTTCTTTATTTATTTTTAAGGAAAGGTGCAGGCAGGAATTGAGGTGAGCAGGCACGCAGGAAGAGAGAAGAAAGAAATGCTTTATTTATTTTTTTTTAGTTGTTCACACTGGTTGTTTACCACCCCTCCTGGCTCTGTGTCTTGAACCCGGGGCCTTGGGCTGTATGTGGGTCTGCTCCCAGGTATACTAGGCCACCAGGGCACACGAAATAGCTCTAATTTATAGAATTTCAAACCAAATCCCATTCATTGGTTTTATGGCCACCAGACTAAAGTAGTTCTTCTGAACACCATGGATGTTGGATGATTCCCTTCTTGGTGAATTTTGAGCAATGGAGATTCATCCAATTGTATTTCTGTAGGAAGCTTAATCTGACTGCAGAATGCCACATTTATTCCAGAGTTCCCCCCCCATTCTTATGTTGAAATTCTAACAGCCAGTGTAGCTATGTTTGTAGATAGACATGTGAAGAAGTAATAAATGGTAAACGAGGTCATAAGGGTGGAGCCCTGAAATGATAGGATTGGTGCCCTTATAAGAGGAGGAGGAGATAGCAAGCACCTTCTCTCTACCACATGAGGGCACAGCAAGAAGCCAGCTGTCTGCAAACCAGTAAAACACCTCACCAGATATCTCATCACTGAATTGGACAGCACTTTGATCTTGGACTTTCCAGCCTCCAAAACTGTGAGAGATAAATTTCTGTGTTTAAGCTACTCACTCTCAGTAATTTGTTATGGTAGCAAGAGCAGGTTGAGACAGAATTCACTGTCATCATCTGAGCCTCATGTAATAAACGAGAATGACAACCAGAAAGAAGTCAAGGCGGTGGGTATAGTGGAGACAGAAAGAAAGTTTATGAAAAGAATTAGAGCTCCTGATGGCTTGTCAGCCATATGGAGGCAAAGGATAAGGTGAAGATTTTTGATGATTTAAAAAAATTATTTACTTAATTTTATTGGAGAACACTGCATCTTATCATTATAAAGCTGTAAGATGTGCATCATTGTAAATCAACATCTGCATATAACACATTAAGTTCACCACCACCAGTCCTGTTCTTCCTTTCCCGTGCAATCAATCACCTCTACCCAGCTTTCCCACCTCTGTTTCCCATTTTTACCCACTAATTTGATTTTATTATCTAAAGCCTTTTTCATTTGATTTGGTTTTTTGTTTGCTTGGTTTCTCTGTATACCACATATGAGTGGAATCATACAATAAATTTCTTTTTCTGGCTTATCTCATTAAGTATAATCCCCTCTAGTTCCATCCATGCTGTTACAAATGACATGATTCTATCTTTTTTGATAACTAAGTAATGTTCCACAACATCTTTATCCAGTCATCTAATGATGGGCATTTAGGTTACTTCCAGCTCTTAGCTATTGTAAATAATGCTGCAGTGAACACGAGGGCGCATATCTCTCTTTCAGTTAATGTTACTGTATTATTTCAGTGTAAATACCCAGTAGTGGGGTAACAGGATCACATGGAATTTACTTTCTCACTTTTATGAGTAGTAGTCATACTATAATGGTTACACCAATTTGCACAACAGTGTGTTGTTTTTTTAAGGAAAGGTGCGGTCAGGAACCGAAGGTGAGTAGGCAGGGAGGCAGGAAGAGGAAGGAGGAGGAAGCACTTTATTTAGTTGTTTAAACCATGATTATTCCCTGCTGCCCTTGGGTCTCGAACGGGGGACCTTGCAATGTATGTGCACTATTCCTGGTGCACTAAACCACTAAGCCACCAGGGCATACCAGTGTTGATTTTTTGTTTGTTTGTTTGAAATGAGGAGGAAGCACTTTATTTTATTTAGTTGTTCACATTGGTTGTCCCCTGCAGCCCCAGGTCTTGAACCTGGGACCTTGGGATGGATGTGGAACTTCTCCCAGGTGTTCTAGACTACTTGGCCACCAGTGTGCACCTGCCAGTGTTAATTTTAAAATGGATGATCAGTCTACTTTTCTCAAAGTGTAAAAAGTACTTTAAATATAATCGTATTGAGGATTCTCATATAGTTTTGGTGATTTGCTAAAAGGACTTACAGGACTCACAGGACTCCACATCCACATTCAATAATAACCATGGCTGTGATTTATTAAAGTAAAAGGGATACAAAGCAAAATAAGTAAACAGAAAAGGTGATGGATGGGTCAAAGTTTGAAAGAAACCAAGTACTAGTTTCCTCTTCTGGATGAGTTTTAAAGAACAAGCTTCATTCCTGTGGTATCATGTGCCTGAGCCTAGAAGTGCAGGTTTCTTAGTCACTCTGTCTAGCATGTGACCAAACTTTAGACACCAGCGGAAACTAAGTGTTCAGCATACACTGTGTGGTTTGTACAAATGGCTTAGGTACATGATAAATGATACTTATCATTTAGGGATTAGTGGATTTTTCAGGTTCCTAAATGCCGGCAAATGGCCAAAGTTTGTATGCTGGCTTTGCTAAGAACAGCAGCCTTAGACATGCTGTGTTAACTCTTCCTCACAGTAATATTTTAAGCAAAAAAGAAAAAAACAAATATACAGCACTGTGTTTTCATTAATGAAATTTTCTGTAATGGAAACAAATATATAACTCTCACTCATTGTCTTCACTTTGGTTGCATATATTACATGGTTATTTTAAAAGTGTTAGGAAGAAGAAACTGTTCTGAATACAGTGAAATGTTGCCATACCTTTAAAGTCAAACCATGGACAGTATTTTAGGTTGTATTCCCTTATATAGTAAGAATGTCCTTGTGATATCTTCAGTAAAAACTACCTAGACAGATGAAAGAGCTGTGGTCACTTTATAATAAAATTTGAGTTTAAGAAATATTCTACATATTATTGTCTACTTTTATTTCAATTAGATTGTTTATCATCAAAGTAAGAGTTCCTTTTAGTGTAGGAATATTAGATCTTTTCACATATTGCTGTCTTCTCACCTCACTCCCCCAAACCCCAGCAGAAAGTTAAGAGGAAGGATTTGATTTTTTTTTCAAGCTCTACAAGGCTTCTCTAACTTACCATGAGATTGAATTTTTCTTGGTTCTTAAAAAATAGGCATGACTAATATGTGAGCATGTTGAAATTAAGTGGGCTGTGTTAATTTAATTTTCAAGAGAGCCATTTGAGTAATTCAGTGTCTGTGAAAATCTACACCCTATTTAAATGGACTTTCAATTTTCTTCATATGAAATGAGCCATGAGCTAATCCATTAGGTGGGTTTAAAACTCAGCCACAAAACAATGTTATCCAAGATCATTTTCAGAATAATACTTGGCTGAGGTTTGAAAATGGGAATTGACATTTTTTATTTTTATGATATGAATTTGTCTTAAATGTTTATCCAAGGTCTTATTGTTTACTTATTGATATTAAACCAGAAAAAACATAAAGATCCATTTCAGTAGTGATGAAAATGTTGCAAGTCTAATACAGAATTATGAGAAAAGATATAATAACCATATTCAAGAGGATAAAGCTTAGTCTCTGATTTTTGGCGTGAAGTTGTGACAGTCATTTTGTTTGTTTTAGTTTGTTTAGACTAAAACATTATTTCTATTCAAATAATTAAAGACAGGTCATTTTTCATGGTGTCCGTAAGAGTGTTACAAACTGAACTCACTGCAATAGAAATGTTAATACCAGAAAATTTACTTCAAAAAATTGTGTAGTAGACAGAGTTGGCCAGTCATATTGCTCTGTTGTGTTTTCCAACAGCTATCAAGGCTATTCCCTCAGTTACTTGTCAATCCCAGAATTGTGTTTCCTACCCATAATGGACAAAACTATGAAACAGAAATATTCACATACATTTTGGTATTTTTCTAATTCTACTTTCTTATCTTTCTCCTCATTGCTTGGTAGAATCCAGTGGTTCTCTGTTCCCTCTTTCTCTCCTCTCCTGGCTCTCTTGCTCTTGGAATCACAGCAGCTGGTGAGTCCACCTCTGCCTCCTGGGTGGGGCGCTGGTGTGGGTAGCAGGAGCACTGTTTCTCCAGGAGGATCTATGTGACCCATGCCGGCCTGCGGAATCCCCTGTCAGATATGCACTGCTCTCTGGGGCTCTGCAGAAAGGCATGCTGACTTCTCTGCTGCCCTAGTAAAAATCCAGCTCCTCCCACCCCCAAAGTGGATTGGATTCATTATAATTCACTACATGATCTCAAAGCTTTCCTGCCTTGTATTCCAAAAGTAGCACAGAGATTTTACAAGAGACATTTTTAGTGCCTGCTGTCCAGAGGATAGGGACAAGTCCCATTTAAAAGTAGAAGAAGAGGTAGCAGAGCCTAAACGTGTCCAGAGGACAAGATACCCTGACAGTGTCCCCTTTTGACAACACTCACAGCCCTTTTTCCTTAGGCTGAGTCTTCAGTCAGAAGCCCCTGAGCAGCTAATAGGACAGTTTTCCTGGCAGATCCAGCATGCTGAGAGGTGAGCATAACTGGCTAATAGAATTACATGATGCCTTTTGACACAGATGGAAAACATCCCCTGACTGAGCTCCTCTGATGGGAACAGGCTGGGAAGCCTTGTCAGGGTCCCCTCTGGGCCTCCTACCTGGAAGATCTGATACTCTGGGACAGGCCACCTCCTTTAACTCCCTTGTCCAATAGATGGAAAAACAAATGACCCTGGTTGAATTCACATCCCTCCTTTCTCTTAGGGCCTTGCCATATTTCAGTAGACCCTTTTTGGCTAATCTTGTTTTCTCATGTGATGCACTGTAGGGTTATGTGGCATTTTGTGTAAAGATATCATATAATCTTGCCACTGCTATCTCCCTTATAGGAAATAACCTCAGAGAGTCTGTATTTTAAATTAATTTTATATCCTCTGTGTATAATGTAATCTTATTTTATGTTAGGTGATCTATGCATTTTGCATTAAAATGAGTAAATGCATTCAGTTCTTTTCCATTTGGTTGTATGTGTATTCCATTTGTAAAGTGCCTTTTTGCCTTTTTTGCTATTTTTATTTCCAGTGGTGCATCTGTTAGCTTTTGTAAACTAGTTTTGTGTCTTCAAATAGATTGTCACTCTTTTAAAACCTTCTATGTTACCCCTACCACAAAGCCAGAGAACAGAAGTACTTTGAGAATCCCATAGAAAATGACATGCTAATGCTGCTTCACTTCCTCCTTAGTGTCTCTTAAAATAATCCTGACACTGACAGGTAACAATTAAAAGTACTTGTTGTTTCAACTGAAATAACATGGATTTGTGTCCAGCATCTACCACTAGCTTTTGACCATGGCATGTTACTTAGCCTTTCTGGTGCCTAATTTCATCATCTGTTAAACAGGGAAAATAATATCACATTGTGATAAATAAATGAAACAATGCACAAACTGTCCAGCAGTACACGTGTCATAATAAATCAATATTTAAATATAGCTGTTGTCGTATAAGCAGGGCAACGAACCAGCTAGCCCAGTAGTGTTTAGACTTTAATGTGGGTACTAACCATCTGGGGAGCTCGTTAAATTGCAGCTTCCAATTTAGTAAGTCTGAGGTGGTGCCTGAAAACCTTCATTTCTGATAAGCATCTCGGCGAGGCTGGTGATCTAGATGCCACTCCTGAAATAATAGGTGCAGATGATTTAAGATTTTCATTGTGCATTTTTTCCTTTCTACATATATGGAATGATTGATTGGATTTTCCATTGTAAACAGTCTGTCTTGTCAGACATTGTCACTGTATTTTTAATGTAGTTAGCAGTTGTATCTTCGACTTTACACTACTTGGTTTTGAGCATATCTTTCTGTTAAAATGCCAAGGATACTGTATAAATATATTATAACTTGAAGTGCTGGATATCAAACAGTTAAGGGAACTGTTGGGTGAACATGATGATCTGGTCTATTTTGGGAGGGTTTTAATTTGAAAGGATACCAAGCAAGAATTCAAGGCAATTAAGGCAGAGCAAATCTTCAGTCATTTTCTTCCTGCTATATGTGAATTTCGTACAGATCAAGAAATTACAAGCGTAAGCCCACATATCTCATGTAAGAGGAACTCTATTAATTATCCTAAATTGAAGTGGAAATTGCACTAGACTGGGAGTCAGGAGATATGAGAGTGGGATTTTGTCTTCAATAAAGTTTGGCAGAACGAACTTGGCAGAATTAGTTCTGTTTTTTCATGCATTTATGATACTTTATAAAAAGAACTTTTCAACACAACTTCCAGTTGTCTATGTAAGAAAACATCTCATCTTTTAACAATTTTCTAAACTTCAATAGTCTAAGTTTAACTTTAAAACTATTAAATACTCTAAATAATTATTCATATTCATATACTCATTGGCCATTATGTACAGCTTCTGCAAATACCATGTTAATTTATGAGTACCTCTGGTACTACAGATTAAAATATAAAGCAAGGAAATGGACCTTAGCACCATTGGGAAATGATACTTAGTTAAGCAGGGATTTATTGAATTCTTGGTATCAGAGGGGAAAGATTTGACAAGTTAATTAATTTGTCTTTTCTTTTACCTAAGTGCTTTCATTGCTCAAATCCTTCTGAAGCACCAAAGCAGTATCTGTCTCTGTCTTCAGCAGCATTGCCTGCAAACCTTCCAGACACTGATGACACAATCCCCTTCTGTTTTGTGGAAGAAGGGCAAGAGAGGTGGAGAAGGGTTGTAGTTGCTGAGGATCATGATCTTGGAAACAACTGAGTATGCTGAGACACCAAAGCTATGCTAATTGCTTCTAACCAATTATTGTCGTTGAATTATTATTTGGGATACCAGGTAAAATGCAAAAATGATTACTGGCTTGGCTACCTTCTGAAATCTGTGCAGCTAGTCTGTATGTGTGAATGGCAGCAAGACTTGAAATATATGAACCAATAGCATTGCAGCCTAAACTTATGGTGTTAGCAAGCAAATAACCTCCACTCTGCTTCTAGGCATCTTGGAGTGACTCGTTTCTTTGTTGCAGTCCTTGCTGTGTTCACATACAGTAGTCATTATTGGGTAACATTTTTGACTTCGGAGCAATGAGCTGAACATTGTGTCTTTAATCTCATTTTCAGTATAGAAAGTGGAAAAAAGTTTCTGAATTTAGTGTTAATTCAAGCTCAACAAGTAAATGACTCTAGATAAGCGCTTTCTGTAGTACTGTTTTCAAACTCAATTATCAAGGCCATGAAATAGGGCAGCAGAGGTACTGGACAGTATTTTCTCTGTGCCAGTATTGTCATAAGCTGTGATATATATTTTATGTTTAAGACTTGTAATAGTTAGCACTGTAGTACATAACAGGGAATTTTACATAATGCATGGAAATAGTAAAATTATAATCATTCAAGAGGATATTGTCACTTATTTTGTACTGGACTCTGCATATAATTTATTGTATCCCTTTTAATAAGATTATCAGCAAGTGCTTTGAGATCAGTTATTACTTAAATGAGAATGTAGAGATCAGTTCTCCAAAGAGGTTTTTTTAAAGTACTTGTATCAAACTTATACAGTAGGTTTTATAAACTAACATGTAGGTAGTATTACCATAGGTGAATTGTCATTGTGTCATTAACCAGTAATAAATTTTATAACTAATATGTCTTTGTGACTAAGAAAACAAGCTGTCAGATCTTTGTACAGTGTTATTTATAAAGCAGCATAATATTTTATTAGTCAGAATAAGATTTAGACCGCGAAACTCTCCTATTTTGCCTGACTAATTTTTGAATGTATATTTTTAAACTTTACTCTTCCCTTATTTGTGCCTCACCTTATTACAAAAGTAAAGATTCAAGGAAGACTATCTCTTAACATTTCCTTGAGCTTTGTTTTTGATTCCTTTCAGGAAGTCTTTGTATTAAGTAGCAAACTATATTCCACCTTCAAGTGTAGTCTTACAAGGGAAAACAATCTTTAAAATGTGCTGAGGTAAATGAATGTGATCTTGGTTATTTTTTTAAATCTTAAGTGAGTCTTAAATTGGGAACCAAAGCAACACACCTTTGCTGCTTATGAAACTGCCTTTCTTAGGTTTGCCCTGTTCTCAAGTTTTTATTTTGAAGAACTTCTATCTTCTCTGATTAAAACAGTGCTTGGTAGAGTGGAATAGAAATAGTACTATCACGAGCATTTTTAAATTCACCAAAAGATATCTAGAGTACTCCTTTAGCATTTCAACAGTCTTGGCAGGGCTGCCTTTTTTTCTGTAATGTACATTTCAGGTTTTTCCACAAAATCCCTGAAACACTTTACTGTTGGCTTGATATAAGGTGCCCAGGACCCTGCATTCACAATTGTGTGAAGGCAGTTAGACAGCTTAGGCTCCACTGTAGATATATATCATCTTGGAATCTGGTTTAAAATGGAAATGTTGATTCAACTGGACATGGATGGGCCTCAGAATGTCTATTTCTACCAAGATCCCAGGTGATCTCATCACTCCTGACCTAGGTATCGTGCCTTGAGTTTTACCATTGTATGGCTGTATCTAGTGCTTCTTAATACATAGACCAAGCATTATAGAACTGGCGTAATTTTAAACAGTGGTTCTCAAACTTTCGTGTATTCCAGAATCATGTGGGAGAATGTTTGCAAAAAAACAAAAACAAAAAAGCCTGAATTCCAATACCCGCGGTTCATTTTGGTGGGGATTTGGAGCCAAGCAATTTATGCTTTTCAAAACTCCCCAGATTTAAAAAAACAAAACCAAAAAACTCCTCAGATTTTGATTCAGACTAAAATCACACTTTAAGAAACAATACTTTTGAGTTTGGAATTCCTGTAGAAATTCAAGATCTGTTCTGGAGTGACAGCTTTTAAAGCCAAAGATACAATAACAAGCCTATCCAATGGTGATTGCTTTGAATACCATGTGATATTTGGTTAATAGGGAAGCACTGGTGTAATTTCTCATGTTTCTCTGATCTATCCCACTGCCTCAGGCGAAGGTGCATAATTTATAGTAATATACCAGTAGTGAAGACCATAGCTTCATTTTCTCCTTAATTCACCCTGAAGGGGTCTTAAATGGATACTTGTTTGGAAGTAATCAGTGAGCAGGTATATTAAATGTTGGTGAATGGATTCCAGTAATAATTCTTCTCTTGGGTTTTCTGACCAGGATATTTACTGTCTTTCTTTGGGATACATCTATATCTCTAATGTTACTTGTTATTACCAAGCATTGCATGACTACCCTGTTTCACATATAAATCACAAAATTGGTTCTCAAGTTAAAAAAAAGGTATGAATTATTTGTCATTTTATTTTAACCAGCAGTTAAATTCTAAAATTATGTTATTCAAAGTGAATTTTTGAAAATGACATCTTTTCATAACTTTAAAATTAATTCTTCATCTGCTCATGTCTTTTTGTTTTAAGATGTGGGTGGTATTTATATAACCACTAATCGATTCTCATACAAATTATTTGAACCTGAAGGGCTGTATAGAAGTTGCTGTTTAGATAATCTTACCAGCAGCAGAGGGTACCAGTTAAGGTACTCTGTTCAGCACACTGTGTGATGTTAACCAAAGCAATTTAAAACTTTATGGATTAGCTCATCATATGCTTGAATTTATTATCTAACTTTCATATGACTTTGCAATTCCAAATTTTTTGAGCAAAGAGAATTGTACCCAGAAATGAATTACAGGATGAATTGAATTAAACAGATTATAACCAAGGCCAACCCTGGACAGAAATGTGGGATTAGTAAACCTTTTGTGCAACTCTGCCCTCAAGAGCAAATTCCTTTGTGCTAACCTGGATGGTTTTGTTCCATTGCCACACAAGTCTCCAAGGTCTCTTGTACCTGAAAGTTCTATAGCAGAGTTTTGAAAACCTTCCTGACCTAATGCAGTAAACGCTGTGTGAGAAGGTTATATATTACAAAAGACTGTATGGTCATAGAAAGATTAGTTTTATTTGATGGAAAGGAGAGAAGATAGACAAAAAGGCTGTGGGGCAATTAACAAACAGCAGAGTCCTCTCTGGGATAAGGGGATGAGCAGAGTGATCTTTTTTGAGGTACTGCTCTGTTGTGAATTTTCTAATTTATTAATAACCTAAGAACTGGACCTCATACTCCATAGTATTTATACCTCTTAACAGAAAGGTAGTTTGTATTGAGGAGAAAAAGCATACTCGATTTTAAAGGAATTTGACAAAATTTTCAGTGCATGCTGGGAAGAAATTTTATTGAAGTTTAAGAAAGAATTTTGCTTTGATATGCTTCATGATATTAGGTCAGTTGTTAATAAATTAAAAAACATACAATTTTCTAGATATTCCATTATATATTTCAACTGCCTTGAGTTATCAGAATGTATGAATGGAGAAAATGTTAAATTTATACCCTGTCATATTTTTAAGAGCAGTGGATTTCTAATTATGCAGAAAATCAGATTTTTTACATTAAAGTAGAAAGTCAAGTTAGTACCCTTTGTCAAGTGGCCTTCATCTTGACAATTAACTATTATTTTGTGTGTCTGTAGGTATGGCTCAAGGTAGATGTAATAAAATTACTCTTGCAAATGTAACTATAGGCACATCTATGAAAAGGAAAGCAATGTTTAGAATTTTACTATATCGTTATATTTTACATGACTAATATTAGCTACAAACAAGGGTGGGTTATATCTTTTATCTGAACAGTGTTTTTCTTTTGAGAGGACTTGCTGTTGGCTGGTTCCTCAGAGAATGAGAATTAGGTTTAATATATAGAAATCAGTTTAAATGAATATTTTTTTCTAGGTGTAAAACTCTCTAGAGTATGTTCTAAAATCTAGGAGAACAGTAAGAGGCAAATAACATAAAATTTAACAGAGGCAGGAGATCATTTATTTTCCATGAACTTAGAGATCAGGATTAAGTTCTTTGTTGTTGTTTTTTTAAGTAATAGTTTGTCATATTATCTATGGAATACTATTTTTGGGATTGAGGCTTAAATTGTGTGGGATTTTGCTCAGTTGCATAATTGGACTTTCTAAGTTAAAATACTTTGAGATTAAAGAAATGAGCAAATTAATCTTCATCAGGAATGGTGCTTTGCAAAATAAGAGGACTGCTCTTCATTTGATATGTTTTCTGGAACTGGTAATGCTTTCTAACATTCTGTGTATGTTTATAGTTAGTATAATCTGTGGTTGATTCCACTAAATGAAATTACTAGAAGATGAAAAGTTGCTATGAATGTTATCACTTTTTTAATTATTTCTATTCTTTATACATTTTAGTCTGTTGGTACCAAATTTTTTATTTGCCATTTTATTTTAACTAATTATTGCTAGTCATTTCTGTAATTCACTTTAAATGCCCGTGCACTTGAACACATGAAGAAATCTTATTTCAGCCTGTGTTCAGAGAGACAAGTAAATGGCATAAACTTCTAGGACTTGTGATTCCTGTTAAACAGTTTTTGTCTTTTAAATCATTGTTGGGTTGTTCCAGTGCTCTTCAAACAGCTGTTTTTATTGTTGAAAACTTGGAACAGACCCTGAAAGTCCATATCTTAAGAATTCAAACAGTTAACTATTTTCTTCTGCAAAAGGGAACAATTCAAAAACTTTGAGAAAAAAATTGAGTTTGTATTTTCTTTCATACTGCATGGGCATTGTGACCACTCTAGGCTTGTTTTGGAGTTCTAATTTTGTCTGTAGAATTTCCTAGGAGATTTCACAGTTGAATCTACTAAGAATGAAGGCAGACATTATTGTCAATGTACATGGGTCTGTAGTTCATTTGTAAACTGAGGGAAGTAGGTGAATTGTGCCTCACCATCCTCCCAAAATTAAAATTTTAGAACATAGATTCTTAGTTGATCCTGTCAGCAACTTTATGATAAAATTCTTTCCCTTTGGTATTACTTGTGGGTTACAATATTTGTCTTTGATCTGCTTTTTTTTTTTTTTTTTTTTACTCTTCTTCATTATTCAATTTCATTGGATTTTTTCCTGGCATATTCTGTGTACTGCCACACCTTTTATCTTAATGTCTTCTCAGTTTTAAAAAAGATTTCATTTTTTTAAATGACAAATGGAATCACAGCACCTGCTGCCAGTGCACTCTGAGCGCAGCACCGGCTTCTGCCACCAGCACTTGACTGTGAGCATTTGCTTGAAAGTCAGCAGAGGTAGCTGATGAAAACTCCCATGGCCTCTTCTGTCTGTTTCTTTATCTCTACCACATTTGAATTTTTTACCACTTTCTTCTTGAAATTCTCAGTCCCCACTGCTTCCCATGGTGTGCTCTTCACTCCAGCCAACTGGGATTTGTTAAATCCGTCTTTTTTTAAATCTTCCTTCCAGTTAGTCCCACAAAGCCCTTACCTGAGACATCACCCATGCCCTCTGCCTGGTGCAGATCTTACCTGTGTTTTCAGACCTGCTTAATGTGCTATCTCATTCTTTTTGTTATTTTTAAGCCAAGGTACAGGCAGGAATAAAGGCAAGTAGGCAGACAGGCAGGAAGAGAGAGAGGAAGAAGCGTTTTATTCATTTTTATTTAGTTGTGCACACTGATTGCTATCCCTATCCCCCACCCCAGGACTCGAACCCCTGAGGACATGTGACTTTGGAGGTGCTTGAACTAACTGCTACTCCACCAGGATGCGCTGCCATCTTTTCTTTAAGCCTTTGTACCAGAGAATTTCTCTCTCATTTCTGTGATCATCTGGTTCCTGCTTGAAGCACTTTTAGGATGCAGTTTTCCTTTGCAGCAGGATTTTGCACACATTTCTTAATCTACTCTAGCAGCCGTAAATCACTGGAAGAGGGTATCATTGCAACTTTCTCATTGCTGTGTGTAGTCAGTAACCTTAAATATTTGCAAAATGAACTATGGAAAGCAGATGTCTACAAAGATGTCCATGCCCCAACCCCCAGAAACTCTGAATATGGTAGGTTACATGTTCAAGGAAAATTAAGGTAGCATATGGAGCTAAGTTTGATAATCAGGTAACCTTAAAATGCACAAGATGATCCTAGGCTATACGAGTAAGTCCAGTGTAATCACAAGAGTCCCTGAAAAGTGAAGAGGGAGGTCAGAAGAAAGGGAGAGAGTCCATGGCAGAAGGACAAGATTGGCCCTTTCTTTAAAGATGAGCAGAGCCCCAGAGTGAGGGATGTTGGCAGCCTTTAAAAGCTGGAAAAATGTCCAGGAAACAGTTTCCCTTGGGTCCTCCAAAATGAATGCAGGCCTAGTTTCCCTTGGTTTCTGCCCATTGAGCCGCTGTCAGATCTTTGACCCACACCCCCCACCTTAGCTTTAAGGTGTTCAGAATCTGAAAACTGAGACACGGTGAGATAAGGAAAATAGGAAAATAAACCGTTTATCTCAAGACTTAATTCCTTCTCAGAGTTTTAGAGTAATTTTTTTTCTGGTTGCTTTTCAGAGGAATTCCCTGTAATATAGCTATTCCAGTGAGAAAGAAATCTTACTAGGCTGTATTGATTTCCTTTTATTTGGGCTTTATAATTTGGAAAAGATAATGATAACTCCCTTGTTGAATAGGGCTGTTAACTTGTAGGAGCTGTCGAATGACAGAGCTATAATAATTTAGTAAGTTTGTGGTCTTTCAAGGAAAAAAATTGATTGAGGGAGATCAGTACTCATGAGCAGTGCACATTCTTCCTAAGGCATTTTGGGCAAGAGCAAATTTTGTCACATGTTAAGAGGAGGCAGCTTGGAAGCACACAGCATGGTTGCCTAGCTGGATCAGGGCTTCCTTGTAAGACTAGCATGTCCTGTGTTCTAACAAGCACTGAGTTGGAGGATTGTGGTTGATGTTCCATTTCCGGGATATTGATGTGCTTCCTGTGTCTGCAAGCTGACTTAGGGTTAGGTGTGTGGTGTGTGCTGGGCCATATGTATATGTCTATACCTACATCTATGTATGACTAGGAATATTTACTTTATCCCCCTTTTAAGGAAGTGGACAGGCAGGAATGAAGGCAAGAAGGCAGGTAGGCAGAAAGAGAAGGAAGAGGTATTTTATCTGTCTTATTTAGTTGTTCATCTTGGTTGTTCCCTCCAGTCCCAGGATATGAACCAGGTCCTTGGGATGTATGTGGACTGTGCCCAGCCAGAGGCAGTGGTCCCAACTGCTACTCTACTAGGCCACACTGACAGCTCAAGAAATATTAATGGAATGAATGAATAAATGGAGTTGATGAAGGAAGAGGATTTTTATTTATTCTCCTAAGAAATGAATTACTTTGTTTCTCAAATGAGTTCTTTCCTCCTCCTTACCCCACCTTATACTCTCTCCCTTCTTATACAAATAATACTTCCTTTATTGAAGCATTCTTGCTTCTTCCTTTTGAGTAAATCCTAGTGTTCTTTAAAGTATCTGTTAGGCACACCCTGGTGATTTAATAGTTAAGTTCACTGATGCAGTCTATGTACATCCCAAGACTTGGGTTCCTGTCCTGACACTGGGGGCAATAACTAAGATAAACAGCTGACTAAAATGAATACAATGCTTCTTCCTCCTCTCCCATCTTGCCTGCCTCTCTCTGCATATGTTCCTTCCTGCCTTCACCTTTCCTTAAAATTATATTCTTTCTCTGTTTCAATGTTAGATATTTGGGAATCGTGGACAGTTTCACCACCCTCTTCCATACCATCAGGACATACCTGCTTTGAATTCCCATAGCACCGTCTACTCTATCTTAGCTGTAACACACTGCACATAACTACTCATTTAATTTTCTTTTTAGCTGGTCTCTAAGTACCATGAGTCAGGGCCTAGATTTTTTTTTTCTTACTATTGCATTCCCAGAGCCTGGCATAATGTGTTTGATAAACATAGAAAGGTAGATTTATAGGTAGATCTTTTTTTAAGAGAGGAAGGAAGAGAGAGGAGGAAGAAGCATTTCTTTTATTTATTTATTTTTAATTAAAAAAAATTTTCCCTCCCCTCCCCTCCCCCACCCCCCCAATCTAGGCTTCAGGTCTGGAATCCAGGTCTTTGGGCTTTACATGGTCCATACCCGAGCTGTGTCAGCTGCCTGAGCCACAAGGGTGCGCCCTGATAAATACTAATTGGATGACATTTGTAAAATGCAGTAGCAGTCTCAAATGTGTCATAAAGCAATAATTTGATCTAGTAATAAGTGGAATTCAAATGTCCTAGAATTTATGAATTTATTTTTTGATTGTGAATTATGAGTTTATTAGTTTATCAGCTTGAGGATTTGAACCCAGGAACAGTCTGACAGATGACTCTAGGTAGACTTCCCACCATTACAATGGGGAATTGAGCTTTTATGAGTATTCTTGGGTTGGGGAACATGCAAAGAAAGAATCAATCACTGTTGATCAGAATAAAGGCCCTGAAGTCTGTGGTCTGGTTTCTGTCTATCTCACATAAGGTCTTGAAACCTCTATTGGTTGATTTGACTCAGTGGCTTTGTATATTGTTTGGGGTCAAGAGCGGCAAGTAGAGTGTAAGCAGAACATGTCTAAACCCTGAGGAAGATCCTGGGCACCTCAGGTTGACACAGAAAGGCTTTTGTTCTGTAGCTTTCTGTCTGACAGTTGCGGTGAAAGGTACCTGCTCATTCACATCGCTGCTTCTTACACGGTTTTTTCACAGAACTGGGGCAGCTTGTTCTGACTCCCACCTGTTTATATTTTTTTTGGGACTGGAAGAGGGGTCCCAGGAGTGATTTCATTAAGTGTAGAAAAAAATGAGTGTTTTCAAGTTTCTTTGTTTCACTGTGTTGAAGTTTATAACCCTACGCAGTATTGAACTTAATCATGGTTTTATAAGGATGCAAACTTTAGTGGTGAAATCTACTTTTATTTTTTAAATAAATGATTGATGTCTATCCAAATGCCAAAGTTGACATTTAATCTCAAGACTTAATCTGCTTCACTTTGATACTTGCATTTAAATACTTCTGGGAAGATGTCATTTTATACATACATAATTTTATTTTTCTGTGACTCTTCATTGGAGTCGAGTATTTTTGAGAGCATATATTCTGAACATAGAGTGTGTGTAAATTTTTTTGAGAAAAAATGGCATTGATCTGTTTCTTGCCCTTTGAAAATAATACTGTACTCTGTTGGAGGCTTGGCAGGATTTATATTGAATTATGTGGGCTTATGTCACTTGATGGGCTCCTACAGATAAAACTATAACCACCTTAAACCAGGCTGCTTTTGTGTTGATGCATTGTTTTTCCTTTGAGCCATTGTATGTTGCTTCTTGCAAGATAAGAACGTGGTAGGAAAGAAAATTTGTTGTGTTTTGCTGCTATTGAAAGCACTGCAAAACTAGTTGGTAGACTGATAGACCTTGATGCTCTCTTCAGAAGCTCATCCTCAGTGAATTACTGTTGTTATTATTAGGGAAAAGAGTGCCTCTGAGATAACTTCTTGGAAGTCACTGTAATTTACAGAGGTTTTATGGTTTTCTGAAATGAAATAATTCTCTGGAGATGTGGGCCTATTTGTATTTGGTTTTGCATTCTTAACCACTAGATTGTTTTGCTTCCAGTTTGGATGATTACAGTTAATAAAGATAATTTCTTTCATTGGTTTTCACTGTTAATGTAAAATGTGTAGCTGATCAGCAGGAAGAATTCCTACAGCCAAAAGCTTTGTTCTCTTAGTGTGACAGATAGGAGGAAGTATGGTGGGCTTTATATTCTTGTTCCCGATACCTGTCCAGTATGACTGACCCATATCCTCAGTTTAAGTACCAATCACCTTATTATATAAGCTTCATACCTTAGATCTTTAATAAACTGGCCCCAAGGAATTACTGCACAACCCAGTGCTCTAAAGATTTATGGACAACTAAGCTATGCAAGGCCCCAGATAGAAAGCAAGTGAGAAGTCTGAACATTGTGGAAAACATGTGTTTTGAGCCCCCTAGGTATTTTTCTGGACCCACCAAGGAGAGTATTCTGTCTCAGAATACCTCTTCTCTGAAACCACTGACCACCAGCTCATTGAAACTGCTCCTTCAGTCTACCCACTAACCAAGAAAACTTGTAGTTGAGACCCAGGTCACACAACAAAGTGAGGTTTTATCATCCATGCTGATGTCCTTAGGCTCATAAACACACTCTCTCCCCCACCCATACCTGATCTCTGCAATAAAGCCTAGTCTCAAGAATGTTTCAAACACTGAAATTTTCATTGGCTACTCAGGGGCTCAAGAACCCTGAAGAGACTACCAGACCCTTGAGGTGCATTAAAATGTCCTTTTAGATTAGTTTTTCTCTTCTCTCCTTCTTACATTAGTTCTGTCACATTCTGCCTTCACTGCATTTACCACTGGGGTCTAGTTACTCAGGACCACAGGACATAATCTGCCACCCTGACCTTTCCAGAGCTAAGGAGGAGGTGGGGGAGTTTTGACATACTCGCAGACAAGTCAAGGTAGGAGAGACTCGGCTTCCATGGTGTGACACAAGTCCTGCTTACGGAGGGATTTGGGCAGGAAAGCACCTTTAGTAAGGAACAAACCTGGCTTCTGACATTGATTGCTCAGCTCTACCCGCTTCTCCTGTTAGAGTTGAGTTGCCCTAGGAAGCTACTTACTTCCGCCAAACGTAAGGACCCTCCAGCATGGGTTGTAAAGCTCGAAAGTGAATGTTTGCTGCAGTCCATAGCCTCTCTCCACCGTGTGAATGTTTGATGGAACTGTATTCCATGTGATCTCATTGTCTCACTTGACCCTCTCCCAGTCTCTCAAATCCATGGAAAGGTCTTGCGTCAGAGTGATGCTCTGCCTCGTCCCTGTGGTAATTACTGTCAGTGTTCTTTGGAGGCTAGTAAAACAATGTATTTTTGGTCTCAGTGTTCTCTCATTCCAAGACTTCTCCCTTTGGGTCTGTGGAATCACTAGTGCACATTATTTCAGGGTTAAAGGAGCGCTTCCCCATACAACAGAGTCATTAGCTTAACTCAGTTTGGTTTTAATTACTTTTTTAATGTGAAATGCATGTATAATAACAAAATTTAAAAGTCACAACAGGATTCTTCACATAAATTTCTTTTCCTCCCCTACTGGCCACCACCTTTTCTCTCTGTCCTTCAGCTTTGATACATAGTTTACACTCCTCTATACCTTGCTTCTTTTTACTTACAACTTTGTTCTAGTTCCATATCAGTATGTACAAAATGACTCATTCTTTTTATCAGCTGTTGTAACCATACCTGGTTTGTGGACTGCTCAGTTCCTAATTGGATACTTTAACAAATGATGCTACAGTAAATAACCCAGACCATACATCATTTTGCACACACATGAGTTTATCAATATGATGAATTATTAGGAGTAGAATTACTGGATCAAAGTATAATATTTTTAACTCTCAGCTTTAAATTGAATGTATTTTTGTCTGTACACAATAGTATTTTCTGAGATAAATAAGGATATTCTAAACCACAGAAACTCTTCAAGATGTATTAAGAAAAAAATGTGAAACTATACATAGTTTCAGTATGTGCAGTGATGGATAAAAGACTTAGGATGGTTTATGGGCAATTTCTGCCACACAAGAAAGAGAAAGTTCTTTCCAGTGCTAAGAGCCATGGGCTTGTGTCTTCATTCACCTGTGCCTTGTCATAGACTGGACATCAAAAATAGGAGACAGGGATCCTTGATGATGATAGTGATGGTGACAAAACAACCGGTTAGCTTCAGAGAGAAGAATATGAGAACAGCATGGTTGCTGCAGAAACTGATTTGGAAGAATAAAGAAATTCTAAGATGACTAGTAGACTCATCAACGCCTATAAACAAAGTAAGGGTGCTGAAGCATCAAAACTACCTCAAAATCAGAGATCCTCAATATCAGAGATAACAGCAAGAAGATAAGGTCGTCAGTGGTAGTCTCCAGAAGACTGGGCAGATCTCAATGCATACAAGAATAGGACACACAGTGAGTAGAATGAATGAAAAATGTCTAAGGTGAAGCCAGTCATTTGCCTATATAGCAAGTGAATCAGTACTATTGTCCCTCTACCATGACCAGGAGACAACTTCTTACAATAAATTGCCAGCCCCCAAAAAGAAAAGATGGCAGATTGCTTAGAGAGGTTAAATTTTTCATTGAATGTCTATTTACCTGAGATTGCTTTACTTGGAGAGGTTAGTTATCTTTAGTTGGTGAATTTTTTTAATAGTAACATTTATTATTACTTTTGTTTACAATACTATATTTGTTTTAGGATATTGAAATTGCGTCTCAGCCTGTATTTCATACCACACTCACCATCAGAGTTCCATGTTCTTCACCACGCTTTACCCTCTGTCCTCCCCTCTACCCCTCTGTAAACAACAGTGCTGTGCCATGTTACTTTTGTTGGGATTTATATGTTCATTTGTTTAATTTCTTTATTCCACATGTGAGTGAAACCTTTCTGTATTTCTCTTTTTCTGATTTATTGAGCTGAACATGATTACCCTCCATTCCATCCATATTGTTGCAAAGGGCACACAAAACTTTTAAAATAAGTATTGAGTACATAGACCACAGCTTCTTTCTCCAGTCCTCTGTTGATAGGCATTTAGTTTCTTTCCATGTCTTGGCTGTTGTGAACTGTGCTGCTATGAGCTTAGAGGTGTAGATATTTTTTCTGATCAGAAATTTTGTATCCTCTGAGCATATGCCCAGGAGTGGGATTGCTAGATCAAATGGTCGATACACCTTTTTTTTTTGAGGACTCTTCATACTGTTTTCAAAGAGATTGTACTCATTTGCATTCCTACCAGAAGTGTTGGAAGGTTCCTTTTTTCTCCACACCCCCTCCAATACCTCCTGTTTCCAGTTATTGTGATATAGGCCATTCTCATTGGTGTAAAGTATTACCTCTGGTTTCTATTTGCATTTATCTGATTGTGAGTGGCGTAGAGCATTTTTTTCAGGTGTCTGTACCCATCTGTATATCTTATTTAGATAGGTGTATATTCAGTTCTTCTGCTAAAGAGTGGGTCATTTGGTTTTTCATTGTTTAGGTATATGAGCTCTTAACGTATATTTTAGAGATTAAGCTCTTATCTTATGTATATTCTCCAATTCTGTGGGTTGTCTTAGTTGGTGAATTTGTAACAACCCTCAACCCTATTTAAACTCATCACTATTACACTTAAGAGCAAAGTTAGGTAAATCGTAGAAAGAAACGGAATTTTATGTTCTTTGTACACCTGAGTCATAGTTTATACATTTATCACCCATCTCTAAAGCACACATACATTTTCATATTCATTCTCTCTCTCTCCCTGAAGAGATTCTCTGGTTACTTTTACTTCATATAAGGCATACCCAAGGGTGAAAGAAGTATTACAATACACACAGGTTTCTATATTGCTTCTAGTTTTTTTTTTTTCAATAGAATTTCAAGTACAAATATAAAACTTCTACATACCTATGTCTGTTGTTATTTACTAACCTCTTCTATCATATAGTCACCACATAACATCATCAGCTATAATGACAATGAACATTAATGAGTGCCCTTAGTGTTCCCAGCACTGTATCCATAGCTAATGTGTGTGAGGCTGACTTCATATATGAGGAAAGTGGCACAGGGTGTAAAGGGATCCATGTAGAATTGGAAGTTGGAGTTTGTATTCTTAACAAAGAAGCTAATTGCATCCCTCTGCCTGGCATTTTCATTTTCAGGCCTCCCTTCCTTTGTAACTCCATTGTGGGGTGTGTAAATTCTTTGTTTTCCCCCACTGCCTTCCCCAACCCTTTGTCCCATTTGATTTTCTAGCCTCTCTGTGTTGTGTGAGTTCTGTGTCTCTCCTTTTGTTATTTAAGGTCTTCCTGGTATACTGACTTCTGGTTTTCTGAGCCTGTTCCTTCCCACCCCCATCCCCACCACCCCATACCCTTTTGTTACTGGTAGCTTCTTGTGATTCCCTTGCTCTCTTTTCCCTCTCTCCCTGGCTAACAAAGACTGCTTAGAAAGATCAAAAGCTTTATCATTTGAACAAAAGATTCCAAGAACCCTACATAGGTTGGCTATTGATTTGATTAACTGAAAAAAACTGATTAGCCTCTTCATCGGCAGTTGAGTGTCTTTTAATGTAGGGAGTTGCATGGTTCGGTATTTGTAGCTTTGACCGTGACTGCCTTCACATTAATTTTACTTACTGATTTCTCACTAGAGGTCTTAACTATTCACTGATTACTGCAATATCTCCAGAAGAGAAGAGAAAATTCCTGAAAGCACATTATCTTACTGTCTTGAATTATTTCAAGATCCTGTTGGTTCCATGAATATTACTTTCACACATTTAGAAAATCAGCTTTGTATTCTATATTTTCAAAGTTCTAAATGATGCTTGGGAAAGATGTTCTAATTTAGCTTTTTCAGTGTTTTTAGTTTTAAATTCATTAATTTGAGTTTTTTGTTTAGTATTGATATATGTTAAGTGAGCAAGTAAGGATGTAATGAATCAGTGAAGAAAGAGGGAGGCTACATGTGAATTTTTATGTAAACCTATGTATAGAAATATATATATGCTTCCATAAATACTAATTATATGTGGCCATATAATATTCACATGTTAGTTAGGTGTGCTGATTGATAAAGCTTGTCAAAATCAAATGTTTTGTACTCCTCTTTTAGTGTCTTCCTGTTATGTTTAAGTCAACTCCACTAAACCTAATTCATAGGTAAAATTTATTACATCTTAGGACTAGGGAATATGCATATTTTAACTGATACAAAATTTTAAATGTGACTATTTGTTATTACTTTCTCTCCATAAAAGCTGTCTTCACTGATGCTTATTGCTTAATGCTAGATTGTGAAATAAATTTGATAAAATAATTTTTATTTAGTTCTACATTTTATCAATTCAAAAGTCTCTAGCTGGAGGAACATATATTACTTACACTTTCTTGGCTTTCTGTTTTTATTCTCTTTCCTTATTCTATAATACTATAAATTGTAGACTCTCATGATTTCTGGACTGTCCAGAGTCACAGTCATATAACTGTAAAATTTTTGAGCTTGCAAACGCTAAATGCCCAGATACGAGAAATATAGAATTCCTACTTCAAGAGCACTCAGAATATAAAAGGAATTGATTGACAGTCACGGTAGTGTCATAAGCATTGTAAAAAGGACATAGTAAGTGCATTTCAAAAGGCAAGATAGGAGCTATGGTTTAAGAGTCAATGTTACAGGTAGCTCATATGAATTATCATGTTATGCTCTCCATACCCCTCTGATATAGATAGTACTGTTCAGAGTTTTGTCCGTCCCTTATCAAAGCTTAGCTCCTGGTCGAGAAAGAGAGCAGGCATATGAGTCCTAAGTTCCCATGGAAAAGCTCAATGCATAACTGGACTCTAAATGCTTCTATAGATGATGCGATAAAATGGAACTGATAAATCATTGAGACTTAACCACTTTTACCTGCAGCTATTATTAAAGACCAAGTTGCTTTTTCAAAATTTGTTTTCTCTAAGTCCATTGCCCTCATTGAGTGGAAAAATTGAAAATTGTCTGATTTCTTAGAAGAGCAACCATAATGATTGAAACTAAGGAGCAAGCATTTCTTCTTGTAAATGTACTTCTCTTAGTTTTCTGAGTCAAAATCTAGGGCACGGGCCAAAGCTTGGGCAAGCACAGTGCTTCCATGCTCTTTCAGGCTCTCCATTTCCTAAATTACTTGCTCTTTCTGCCTCATTTGCTTTATCACTTAGCTTTTCCTCCTTAAATGTTCATAAAATCTTGTAAGTTGCTTTTCAATGGGCACATAAGGCACTGAAAAGATGTTATTGAACAACTGTAGGCTGTCATTATTGTTTATTTAAAAAATGAGAGCATTTGTTAACAATTGTACTTTCTTGAAAATGTTTCTATTGCATAATTCTCTCTTTTTGTAGTTATTTCAAAAATCACTTAATCTGGTTTCCAGAAAGTTTTTAGTGGGAAAAAATATGTACCCATTTAGAAAATATTTAGCAGAGTATGTATACAGTCCTCTTTACGAGGTAAAATAGTGATTCTTAGGATATATGTGTATTTTTTCTTAACTTTCCATTTTTAACAGTGACGAAGCTAGTCTGGAATATATTCAAAGTTTATAGCTAAAATTCTGTTCTTTCTCAGGAACTACTGATTATCTTTGGAAATGGTTAATTTAGCAAACTTGTATAAAATATTGTGTGTAACTGAAAGTGATAAATAGAAATTTATGTTATAGAATAAAAATATGCATCACACCTTGCTCTATTCATAATTATTGAAATGTATATAAAAATAAATTTCCTGACATTGGGAACTTTGTACAAGCATCAGTTGTGCAGAAAAGTTCATGTAATTGTCATAGGCAACTAGACTGCCAAGCAGAATATTAACAACCAGACTTTTACTGTATAATCAAGAAACTGAAAGATTCCTCCCTGGGAAAACTGTTCATTCCAAGAGAAAAGACTCTCAAAGAACTGTCCAGTCACTGCTGTATCTAAATAACACACTTATGCTGCATACCTGTCAATCCCCTTTTGACATAATGGAGTTTGTCGAAGGGTATGGATGTTATTTAGAAATATGTATATAGATAGTGGAAGAAATAACTGAAAGAATTGAAAGTGATTTTTCTCAGGGGAATAAGAGAGATGTGGGAAGAATGGGACAGAATACTGTTGCTTTTCTTTTAACATTAATACAGGCTTGAAACTATGTACATTTTATTGCTTTTATAAAACTTTAAAAAACTTCAAATATATTTTTGAAAAAAGGATTGATGTCAGATCATATTTGTTGATAGCGTTATCGTATACTGGTACTTCCATTGTATGCAGAGTTCAGCAAATATTTAAACAAAAGGCATCAGAGGTACCACAGAAAGTATATATGTTAAATAGTATCAGTACTTTCTAGGACCCTATTCTATCAATTTTTATTACCTGCTTTTAAGGAAATATTATAGTAGGTAATCAATATAGATAATTTCCATCTCTGATGTTAATGTTAGCTGTCGTTTGAAAATTGCATGCGGAGACCTCTTTTTTAGTATAGCTGCTGACAAAAAAAAAACAAACCATAAAAATAAAAGAAAGAAAAAAATAGAAAATCCCCCTCAAACGTACAGTACTAAACTGATTTGCCAGCATGGCACCAGCTTGTGGAGGTGATAATGGTAAAAAGACCAACAGGGGAAAAAAATAAATGAGTTGCAACGGGCTTAATAATCAACAAGCTAGTCAATTGCTGGTAGATAATAAAATCTTACTAGATTTTGATTTAGTCTTTTTTATTTTAAGACCAAGGAAGGCAGGCAGGAGTGAAGGCTGACAGGCAGAAAGGAAGCACGAGAGAGGAGGAAGAATCATTTTTATGTATTTACTTACTCATTTTGGTTGTGCCTTCAGCCCCAGGTCATGAACTCAGATCCTTGGGCTTTATATGGTCTGGTCTATACCCCAGCTGTGGGCTTAATGCCTGAATGCCTGAGCCCAGCGGGCCTGATTTGTTATTATCTTACATGTTATGTATTTTGTATTTGTCAAATACAACCAATTCTGTCACAAAATTATATGTTTTTTAAAGGCAAAAATCATAGTTTAGTCAGTTTATATCCCCTTCAGCATAGGGTCTTGTACTTAGTTCTAAGCTATGTCGCAATAAAGGCATGCTTTATCATGACTGCATTTCACTTGTGTATAGCATGCTGCAACTGCCTTTCAGGAGTCTTTAAGTTTTAAGTACATAAACAAGTAACTAAACAAGTAACTAAACAAGTACATAAACAAGTACATAAACAAGTACATAAACAAGTATTTTGACATCTTGAATGAAAAAGAAGCATTTCTTTTTCTTGATTTGACATATGTGTGGTTTGTGCTAGTGGTAATAAAGACTGCCATTTTTCACTCTGTTGGAAGGGAACCCATATCTTCCCTATACAATGTCAGCAGCATATTGCTATAAAACAAGACCCAAGACCCTTTCTCCCTAAATTCCACCATCATGGGAGAGAACATCTTTTTATTGCGGTTTTCTGCAGTAGGCTTTCAGTATGTCTCTTGACATGTATTTAGTACATCTGTTATGTACTTTTGTTTCACAGTTCTTTGCTTTTTCTGTGAACCAAAACAATTATGGAATTTCCTTTTCTATTGATTCTCAGAGTTATTTTTTTCTTAATAGAGTTTTTCATAATCTCTGTGACACTCTTTGGAAGAATCTTGATTGCTTTTTTTAGCTAACTTGTACCATAGCCAGAGAAAAAATGGTTAAGGTCTGATGACATGTGATGAATTGACATATCATTTGCAATTGTTTATTCTACTCAGTTCTTTATTTGAGGGATATGTTTCCTCTTGGGAGTGCTAGAGAAATTGTTACAGCATCATGTCTAAGAAGAGTTATTCATAGTAATGTATTTATGAGACACATCTAGTTGGAGGATGCCTCAGAGAAATGGTTGTCCTTTAAGAACTAATGCCATATATTTTTATTTGGAAACTTATTTTCTTCGCATCCTGAAAATAATGATATTTAACATATTACATGACTAACTGTGACTCTGATCTGCAATATCTGTTTTGTTGCTTCAGATTCTATTTAGTTGTATTCATTTTGGTAGAAATGGAAAAAACAGCACATTTGTGTTTAATTAAATTGGAATGATATAATTATTATGCTATTTTTTTAAAAAAAACACAGGCAAATTTTAAGTATTCAGAGCACTATATAAATAGGGATAGGCAGAGTCTATTCAAGGCAAGGTAATTAGAGCATCTTTAGCTAGAAAATCTCTGAGTAAAAATAGCTGGCCTCAGATAGTGTTGGAGAAAGGTAATTAAGGCTTGAAGAAAAATGATGAAAACCTTGCTCAAATATCCTTTCTTTATATTTTGAGTTTTATATCATGCATTCTAAATAATGAACACTGGTGTAGAAATCTCTATGTTATCAAAATTAGCCCAGTAGCTACTACTATGTAAGATAAAGAGTAATACCCTACTCTATATCCCTGCTGAAGAAGGGAAATGCATGTGGATTAGTAGCATAACAGCATGTAGATTTAAAACATTTGTCTTGCCTCTTTCATCTCACTTTAAATCTATGTGCATTTATACAGTCCCTACACTTTCCTCTTCCTTCATTGTTCCTCAGTAATGCACAAGAATGCACTATGGTAACCTAAGTTGATCTTACTGGGTTTCTAATGCTCTTTTTTAACTTTCTAACAAATCATATCTTACCCTTCCCCTAAACCTTAGGTACAGGTATCCTTCAATGAGCTGTCTTTTAGTCCTCCCCACTCCCCAATCCTTTGTTGTCTCCTTAGAAGTCCTTTATATTTCTAGCATTACACTCTATGCAATGATTTCCAAGCACAAATTTATGGTCTTCAAGTCTCCTGGACTTCAAAACTGCATTTCCAACTGTTGTCTGGATATCTATACTTGTAGCATGATAACATCTCTCAGACTGATGTCTTCCAGGAGTCATTCTCTAGTCTTTCTAACCCACCAGCCTCCACTACAAAGCCACCTTCACTTTTTCAGTTCATGGCACTTTCACTTTTTAATTTAAGGAATTTTACATATTCATGAAAAGCCAAGTCCATTATACCTGTGTAATAGCCATCATGTCCTTCATTCCATTTTCAATGCACTTTACTAGAGTTCAGGCCTACACAACTCACCATGAATACCATGAATATAGCAGTTATTGCTAATGGTTTTCATCCCCTCCCCTCAGTCAATTCCACTGACTGTTCAAAGATCTGCTTTTGAAGCCCTGGTCCCATGATGCTGTTATTTGAAAATTTCCACTGAGTCTTTTCTGCTACTTAGCCTGAGATCACATTTTTCGAACTTACTTTCAAGACCAATCTCAATCTAGTTCCTTAATCTTTTGCACATGGGCCATGCATTGGACAAATGGGATCATTTTTCCCCCTTAAATATTTGCACTCTTTTCCACCTTTGTGTCTTTTCATATTAATATGTCTGATACAAAAGAGGTGCTCAATAATGTTTGTTGAATGATTGGAAAAATAAGTGGATGAAAAAGGAATTGGAAGATACTTTCATAGGACTTGGCTATTCTTTCCTGACTTAGAGATCCGAGGTCAAGCATTCCAAAGTCCAAATTATTTGGTGAATGAGGAAATATTCTGATTTTAGTGGAGCTACTCATTTAATGAATGTAGGATCTCTCTGTGATTCCATAGCAGCATGTTTTGGTTATATGTGAGCAAAGAAATGTATGAAATCATGTGTTAATTATAGAGCTTTTTATAGCCATTTTTCCTAAAATAGTTACACTATTTTCCTGTTATATTAATTCACTGCATGAATTAGTTGATTTTTCAAAGTACATCAAATTGATTATCAAACCACAATTGAAACATCCCCATGTTTCAGTAGCCACATATTTTCTACTGCCATCTGACTTTTTTTTTTAATTTGTCTTGCTTAATGGTTTTCTTATTATATCTTTTTTTCCTATTTGGTAGATGAGATTTTTTTCCTTCAACATTCTTGTAACGGGGAGCCTAGTGGTAGTGAAAATCCTTCAAGCTTTTGTTTATATGGGAAAGCCTTTATTTCTCCCTCAATATATGAAAGAAAATTTTTGCAGGATACTTTATTTTTGGATGACAATTTTTGAGTAATTTGGATATGTCAGTCCAGTCTCTCCTGGACTGTAGTTTCTGCTGAGAAGTCTGATGAGCATTCTTTTATACATTACCAGTTTGTTTCTTCCTTGCTGCCTTTAATATTCTTTCTTTGTCTTGGACTCTTGATAGTTTCATTACTATATGTCTTGGTTTAGGCCTCTTTGCATATATATAATAAAGTCTTCTGTTAGCTTTGAGAACTTGTTTGTTTAATTTCTTCCCCAGGTTTGGAAAGTTTTCAACTATTTTTTTGAATAAACTGTTTCTTTATCTCTCTTTACCTTCTGGGACAACCATTATCATTATGTTGTCTTTCCTGATGGACAGGGATACCCTTTAAGCATTTCTTAATTTTCTTAATATCTTATATCTTATATATATATATATCTTGTATATTATATATTTCTTACATCTTTTATGTATCTTATATGATAATAGTATCTTATTTCTCTTTTTTTTTCTCCCATCTGGATTGTTTCTACCTTCGAGCTCATTAATTCAGGCATCTATTTGGTCTATTCTCCTTCATAGTTTTCTATAGCACTCTTGATCTTGTTTAGTAAGTTATTTACATTCTGAGTCTCTGTTACTTATTGGGAGTTGAAGCAAGCAGGAACTGTCCTCTGCACCATCTTGATGGGCCCATAGCCCACGTATTTCCTTACTTAATAAGTAAATGACAAACATTTTCAGCAGAAAGAGGTAGAATGTTGATGAAAATGTGATGTCAAAACTGAAGTTTTAATTAATAGCCATGAGATATAGCAGAGTACATATTCTAACCTGATAATGTGTTCTTTATTTGAATAAAAGCTTAAAACATCACTAAAGGCCAATCAAGTAGCTGCAGTTATACAGAAGATTGTGGTAAGCAACAACTTAGATTTTAAGCATGTAAAGTCAAGAAATAACTATGTATAAAGTACAGAAGGTTGCAGGTAGGTAGGTGATATTTTTTTTATTTACCAGCAGCACTTAGGCAGAGATAAATGTTTCAGTGAAGGACAGAAGCTAATAAGTAAGCATTTCTCTTTGGCTATAAAAGAAACTACAAGGCTCACCTGTGGTTCTGATTGTTTACAATTAGGGAAGTTGGCTCTTAAAAGCTCATTTTTAGAACACGAACAAAAATAAATTAGGCTATAATTTTTATCTAAGACAAATAAAACTTCATTTTTTATGACTGCTGGAAAATTTTAGGTATCTTGAACATGCTTCTTTCATTTAATTAAACTTTCTGACTTTCCATCAAGACATCTGGTTGGTTTCTCTTCTGGTGGACTTTTCTGTAACATATGACTTTATGTAACTATAACTTTAATCATGTTGTAAAGTATTTTCAGTGATTTTTAATGAACGATAACCAATATTCTAATTAGCAAGAATAAAGTATTGCTTTATGTATTTATTCATAGCTGTACTCATAAGAAACTGACTACCCATTTGGTGCACAACATTTCTGGCCCTAATAATCCATTCATGTTAATAATGAATAGCTGACATTATTATTAGGGGTAATAGTAATAGCATTACTGTCTTCGTTGTTTCTTCTCCAGTTACTTGCTTCCAGAAAACCTGTTCTTAATCTTTTCCAACTAACACTTCATGTAATGTCTGAAATTTATGGTGGCAGAAATTTATCTTATTTATGAAAATTTTTTTTAACATTTATTATTTTAATTGCTTTATTACTTCTTTTATTTACATTGCATTTTAGGATAATGAATTCACACCTCAGTCTGTGTGCATTCACACCACACCTACTACCAGGATTCTAGTGCCCTTTGCCACTATTTCTTCCCTCCTTCCTTCCACCCACTCCCTCATAGTCACAGTTTCATATCCTGTGAATTTTGTTGGAATTTGTCCCTTTCTTTTATTGCTTTATATTCTACATGTGAGCGAAACCATCTTTTGCTTCTCTTTTTCTTTCTTAGCATGATCTCCTCCAATTCCATCCATGTTGCTGTGGAGGGCTGATTTCATCTTTTTAAAAAGTTGCATGAGTTCCATTGAGTATGTAGACCACATCTTCTCTATCCAGTCAGCTGTTGACAGACATAGGTTGTTTCTATGTCTTGGTTATGGTGAATTGTGTTGCTGTGAACATAAGGGTGCACATATATTTTCTGAGTTTTTGTGTATTTTGGGTAAGTGCCTGAAATAGATCAAATAATATGATTTTTTGAGCAATCTCCATACTGTTTTCCACTGGTGGTGGCAGTTACTTTAAATCACATTTCTCTAAAATAGGGACATAGAATAATAAATGCATAAGATGTCATTACTTATGGTCGTAGTAGAATTTGCATATTATGTTCTAATGTATTTCCTTCTCAAAAGTGAAGGAGGCAATAAAGGCCGTTGTCTTACATGTATATAAAAAGTCATATTTTCCAAGCATAGTGCTCATGCTGTAAACTTTCAGTCTTTCCTCTTTAAATTTTCACCTGGGTATCAGGCCAAAAATTCAAAATGGGATAATTAGATTAAAGCTGAAGTTTAGGTTTCTGGATCTGTGTGGCTCAGCAGGTGAACTGGGGGAATCTCTGCCTGTGGTGCTAAAGAAACTCTTCTGGAGTCATTCCAAAAATGCTGCAGACTTTACCTTTGTTATGCTCAGAGAAGTATCAATATTTAAGCTTGTGCATATATAGAATCTATATTTTTCATTAGTTATGTTTTAGGTACAGATATTATATATATGCACATATATGTACACACACAGTTTTCTAGCTCCTAACAGTCTTCATTTACAGTGTCATAATACAGTGGAATGGAGGTTCTTTGATAATCACAGTTCTTGAGAATGAGTTCTGTCCTAGCATTGTCATGCTATAGAGGGTCATATATATGCATTAAAAGAAGATTTTGACTGTTGTTAATATTGTAATCGTGCTTTTATTCCAATTTTAATCATTCTTATAAGACCAAGATAGTACCCTTCAAGTACTTTAAAAGCAATGATTTATAGCATCCCTCAATAATATTCTTCAGTGTATTTCAAGTATTATTTACTTGTGTCTAATTTGAAATAACATGTTTGACATTGAGAGGGTGATTTGCTAACTAAAGAAATAAACTCTGAGCCTAGAAGCCGCTGCACCTTTTCTAGGAAATCATTCTGATATAAGCTAAGACATATGACTGACATCATGTTTTGACTAATGTAAAAAGTATTTTTAAAAATTCATTCACAGCTTGTCTATTTGGATATGAAGTTTCTCCTATTGGTGTACTGAAATTATCTAAAATTAATAATGTATTTAGATGAAATTAAAATGAATGTATAGCATAGATAAGCAACAGACTATAATGTAAGCACTTTATATGAAGAATTTTAAAGCTAAACTAACAAAAATGAATTGTACATATTTATAAGAGTTTGTGGTTTATTTAGAGACATGTAATGTGATGAAAGTCACAGGAAGTGAGAATCTTTAAAACTAAAAAGTGGTAACTCTAACTACTGCTGTTCATTAAAAAGTTAAGTTATCAGAGCAGAGACTGTAGGTAGATTGTAAAAGAAACAAATCAAGAAATATCCATAGAAGTATATGGTTATTTAGAAATAGAACTCATTATTATTAGAAGAAAAGAAATTTGCTTTGGGGAAGAGGAATTGTGTAAGAGGAATCCTGCGCCATTTTGTACTTTATGATTTTTATAGAATTGCTATATTTAAGCTCTAAGAAGGGCAGATGATTATTTTTATGTTAGTGGAGTCATTTGCTACCTTTAAAAGCCTAGAGTTGTTGCACCCTGGTAGAGTAGTCAGCTACCTCCAACCTATACAATCCACATTCTTCCAAAGGACCTGGGTTTGCATCCTGGGAACAGGGGGAACAACCAAGATAAACAACTAAGTAAATAAAATGCTGCTTCTCTTTTCCTACCTGCCTGCCTGCCTCTGCATGCCTTCATTCCTGCCTGCACCTTTCTTTTATTAAAAAAAAAAAAAGCCTGAAGTTTTAGATTGCATGAAAGCCAGACTGTAGGCAAGAAGTAGAAATAAAGGGGAGTAGTGACCAGAGTCCACTCCTTCAAGAAGTTTGGTCTCAAAAGAATTATATCCAAGTTAAAGACATGGGTAGACGAGGTCGTTTACTCTTAAGAATCAGTCCTATGCTCTGTTGGTTTTTATCGTGCATTAAATGTCCTCCTGATTTTCATTTGTTAAGTGGCCAGATTCTGTGTGTAAGGTGAAGACAGACATAGTGTCAGGGACCTCAAAGATCCAGGTTGGAGTTTATTTCCCCAGAGAACTTTTACTTTTCCTGGTTCTTTGTGTTAGCTAACCTTGGTTTCTCTATCACGGTGGTGATTTTTCTTTTTGTCTTACACAGAACCCCACTCCTTTTAATCACAATTTTTCCTGACAGATTTTTGATTGGATCCAAATTTGCTGTCCAAGACCTAAGAATCTAATTTATGTGTCTGTCAGCAAACACTTCAGTCTCAGGACTGCTCTATACACTTAAAAATTATTGAGGACTCCAAAATTTGTTTATGTGGGTCTTATTTACATTTACCACATTAGAAATAAAGCCCAGAAAAAATTAAATGTTTTGTTAATTTATTTAAAATTATTCTAATAATCCTATTATAATTTTTTTGGAGGAAGGAAGCAGGCAGGAATGAAAGCAAGTAGGCAGCATGCAGGAAGAGAGAGGAGGAAAAAACGTTTTATTTAATTTATTTTTTTTTAGTTCATATTGTTTGTTCCCCCACTTCTGGGTCATGAACCTGGGTCCTTGGACTTTACCTAGATTATGCCAGAGCTGCAGACTTAACATCTGATCCACAAGGATGTGACAAGACCTGTTATAATTTACCATAACATTTTTACTTGAAAAAGAATTTCTCCAATATAAAAATAATTTAGTGTGATGTGATGGTGTTTTGTGTTTCTTAAGATCTCTTAATGTAAGAAGGTTGGAGCCTGGTACCTGCTCTGCATCCCCTTCATTACATTTTCACATGTTATGTGGACTCTGAAAAGCTCCCCTGTACCCTTGGGAGAAAGAGTGAGGAAGGCAAGTAGCATCTTAGTATAGCAAAATAATAGTTAGACACTGAGGATCTGCTGAATGTTTCTTGACCACTGTCCTCCTGCCCCCATTAAGTTTGGAGGTTCTTTGTCTGATGTGCTCGCCAACCATGGTCCAGCTAGCATGGACAGTGCTCCAGTGCTCTAAACCCTGGGTGCTGTCTTCTGGTTTTCTGTTATTTTTGCCAGTGAGATTTTTCTCACCTTATCCTCTTTTATTTCCTTTGTAAAGGAGTTCAAGTTCAAAGCATCTCTCTCTATTCTGAAACTGACACTGAGACAATAAATAAATTGGAGGTTTGAAGTTCTCGACCGGGTTACAAAGAGAGGCCTCTGGCTTCCCCTCCAGCTCTCAGCTGCCACTGTTTTCCAGGTTTAGGCATGTACACCCTGTCATAAAAATAGATTTGAGCATTCATATTCCTCTAATTCTAGTGGGGCTATTAGCACTACCTCTAGGAAGGCCACTTACAAGGATTCTATATCCATAGAAATAGACACTGTAGAAATACAATGGGCTGTCAATCAGAGCTGTACCTATTATACTTCTCCCCTCCTTACTAGGGAGTAAAAATCAGCTAAGCCACTACAAATTCTAGTTATAGTAGAGTCTTCCAGATGGTACCCTGCTCATTCCAGTAAATTTATATCTCTCATGAAACCCCACAGTTCCACTCCCAAGGAATATTTTATACTCTCTGAATGTATTATATTGTAATTCCTGAATTCCCTTTGTATTATATACCTTTACAAAGGTGGCATTGTTCTCAGTGTTACTTTGCATTAACATAATGCTCTATATTATGGTCTATTATATGCTTTATATATTGATTTTGTTAACATTTATCACATTAGAATATTACTGATTGTTTAAATATTAAGGTTAGGTAAATATATTAGGTAAAAATATTTTAGGGTGTCAGAGAGTTAATCAGTTTGCATTTATCTTGAATGATTTTGGATCATCTATTGATATCATTAGGCCAGTAGTTTTCAGTCATGGTTGTACATTAAAACCACCTGAGGAAATTAAAACCAGAAACAAAAAAAATAAAATAAAAGCAATACCAACACCCAATCACCTAAGATTCTGATTTAACTGGTCTGAAATGAAGCCCAGTCAAGAATACTTTTAAATTATTCTCTAGATGTTTTCAGTGTATGACCAGTGTTGGTAGTCACAGCATTGGTAGATCTACCAGTGAGTCAGTCTATATCAGTCTGTATGTCTATCTAATCAGTCTATCTATCCGTCCATCCATCCATCCATCCATTCCTCATCTCAGGCAAAAATATACATTTATTACTGCTCAACTCTAGGAGACATCATTTATTTGTATGCTATATGAATGTTACCTTCTCCAGGAATAAATAGTATCTCCTAAAATAGGCTCTTGGCTATATAAATAAGCTAATGACTTCAATAATCACCGACTGAGGAATTATACAATTATTATCAGCAATATACACTATGGCTGTTGCCCTGTATGCATTCCTCTTCAATTCCACTGTATAAACGACTGCCTTGACAGTCACTGTTTAAAATAGGTCAGATGTTCATAATGGCAAGACTGTGAAAGTGAATCTTAGCAGTAGCTGAGGATTCAGAACATTCCAAGAGACATAATGGAAGCTATGTGTGAAATGAAAATTTGCATGGGTTTCAGAAAGGAGAACGTAAGAAAGGGTTAGGTAGAGTGAAAGGTCCTTTTCATCATTAAAGAGCTTATCTCTTTGAAACAGAACAGAAAAATACCTGTGGTTAGAGAAAGAAATGCCTCATTAAATGCCATTAGAATAAAACATACATGGTACATTAATGAGCCTTTGGCTAGCATGACAAACATATTGCTAACTGTACTTAGGTTCTTTATGTTTTAATTAATCTTCACTGATGCAAAGTCATGCGACTCTAACAACAGTCGGATTTCAAACCTGTCTCTGAGGCTAAGATGAAATGTGGCTTTAGGCTCTCTGAACACCATTGTGTATACTTTATTGTGGAGAATATCACAACAGCAGTTAATTATAGTAGTACCATTTCTGCTCTTCACCTCATTATCTCTGTCTTGCACTATTATTTTCTGTTGCTGCTGGCTCTACAGCATCAGGCCTGGCACCAGTGAAGTGTGAACACAATGCCAGTGCTGCATTCAGCTCCAGAATAGAAAGGCAGATGGCAGATTTTACTATTTATAGTCAGAACCAATTTGCCTGAGGTGAGCCCTGCTGAAATGTGTTTTGTCAAGAATGTTTTCATTTATTAACAAGATAAGGAAATAAAAGCCAAATAAAAAATCCTCAGTTCCTCAGGACTCTGAGAGCAAAATGCTTGCTATATAGATTGGAAAGTAGTTCTAAGTATTGATTAGACATGTCTGAACTGGAAAATTATGTATTTTTCTCCCTGTCTCAAAATAAAGACCTCAGGTCGGCAGCATCCTTCCTGACAGAACTTGAGGAATTTATTGTTCAGGGAAGTTCTGCTACCATAGTAACTGATGCAGAGTGAATTTTAATTACTAGGAATAAAACAGGCTTATGATAAGAACTAATTATTTTACACCATCAAATATATGATTAAGCTAAAATTAGTTTTTTCTTTCTCACCAATCTTTACTGCCATGGAGGGGAAAAAAACCCAAATTATAGCAGCACCTCTGATTCTTTATATTGTTTTTTAAAAAGATTCATTGTTCAAAACACTGATAAATATTTTATATTATCAGCATGTTGAAAGAAATGTATTTAAATTAAAATAGCATATGAATTATCTAGGCTTTCTTATAATTTGCATATCTGATTTTAAAATGGTTTTACTATTAGGAGTACAATGAGTTGACAACTAAAACAACTTATTAAAGAACCTGGGGGTGCACCTTTGTGGTTCAGGTAGCTGAGGTAGAACCATGAGGTGCAGAACCATGTAAATTCCAAGGACCTGGATTTGCAACTGGGGACCCTAGTAGTTAGGGCAGGAAGATAACAACAACAAAAAAGAATTTAGGTAGTTCTGATATTCTGAAATTTAGCAACAAGCTAGTGATAGTGGCTGAAAAAAATCATACTCCACAGAAGAATAATGAATTTATATTATAGGCTGAAGGAATTCATTTGATTCAGTCATGGTCACTAAAGAAAAATATTTTGATCAGATGTATTGGAATTGATCAGATTTCATCATACTCTAAATTATGCCCATATTTGTCTATTTTAAATTAGGATAAAATACATTATGTGACTTTGTTGGTTTAATTTAGTGAAATAACCAGTTGATATAAATTTTTACTTTTCTATGGCTTGTACTTTGATAGAAGGAACTTACAGAAAGCTCGATTTGGAAAACCTAAATTTAATTTCTTGCTTGTGAATGTTCTATTTATTTGTGAAATCTAGCAAACAAGTTGGGACTTCTAGTTAGACATTGTGATCAAATACAGGCTGATAGCTCATGTTCTTTCCAAAACTCTCTAAAAGGAAAATAAAGGGATTTTTAAAATAAATATACCTTATAAGGGTAAAGGAAATGGAGAGGCGATAAGTTATAAAAATTTGGAAGCTGAAAGCAGATGCATGGCTGCTAACAACTAACTTAGCAGACCAAAGAAAGCTCCATGAGAAGTTGGCAGTGAAGACAACCGAGAAAATTCTGATTTATATACCAGAATCTCAGAATACTCTGGAATTAGAAATACTGGACACCGCTGGAAAAGCGAGCTAAAATTGGGCAACCCGTTTTAAAATCTACTTAAGTAGCAGTTGGCTTCCAGGATCTTTCCCTCTGCACTATGGAGCTGGACTGCCGTGTTCTCCTATGCAGCACTAGACCAAAGTCCTCTTTTCCTTGGAGAGAAAATGGTAAAATTTCAATACCAGGACAAAAACCATCATTAACAAGTATAAAAAAGAAGGCAGATGAGTATTATTTTGAAATAAGTGATAGGAAATGAAAGTTTTATTAATGTATCATTAATTTATGATGCAGTAATTTTCAAGAATATGAATCAACATGTCAGTGTGCATGTTGCATCACACCCACCACCAGAGCTCTAGTGCTGTTCACCACTATGAATTTGGCCTTTTCGACCTGTAGTTCTCTCCCCTCTACCCACTCCTGTCTTCTGGTAATCAAAGTTTTGATTTCACACTCTAGAAGTATTGTTGTTTTCTGTCAGATTATTCACTTTATTTCTTTATATTCCACTTGAGCATTTTGGGGTTCTGGTATTTTTTTCTCTCTGGCTTGCTTTGTTTAGCACAATCTCCTCAAGATTCATCCATGTTGTCTCAAAAGGGAAGATTTTATCTTTTTTTGATAGAGTAGTTTTTGTTGAGTATATGTGCCATGTCAACTTTATCCAGTCACCCATCCATGGGTATTTAGATTTTGAGTCCATGGCTTGGCTATTGTGAATTGTGCTGCTGTGAATATATGGGTGCAAATATATTTTCTGATTAGTGTTTCCATGTTGTTTGGATAAATACTAGAAGTAAAAATGCTGGATCATATGATAGTTTTATATTTAAGTTTTTAGGAATATCATACTGTTTCCATGAAAGTTAGACTAATTTACATTCCCACTGGTGTTACACAGAGTTTCCCTATTCTTCACACCCTGGCCAATATTCGTTATTTCCAGTCTTTTTGATATTGTTCATTCTCACAAATGTAGTAGTTTGGATTTGTATTTCCCTAGTAATAAGTGATGTTGAATGTTTTTTCATGTGCCTTTTGGCCATCTGAATATTTTTGGAGAAGTACCTGTTCAGATCTCTTGCCCATTTTTTGTTGGATTGTTTGTTGTTGAGGCCTGTTCACTAAAAACTATAAAACCTATTCATGAATTTAAGTGAGTATAAGTGTATATAATACAATATTGTTAACTCTCATCATCATGTTATACATTAGATACCTGGAATCTAGTCATCTTCTAATTGGAAGTTTGTACCCTTTGACCAAATGTCTATTTATCTCACCTCCGAGTCCCTGGAAACCACCATTCTATGCTCTGTGAGCTTGCCTTTATTAGATTCTACATATAAGTGAGGTCATACAGTGTATCTTTGTCTTTTACTTGATATAATACCCTCATGGTCCCTCCATGTTGTCTTCAGTGGCAGGATTTCTGTTATATTCGTGCATGTGTGTGTGTATGCACTTTTGTCATTGCATGTGGTCAATCACACATTGGTTTTGAGTTCACCTCCTCAATGGTACTGATGTTATTGATCAGGAACCACACTCAGAATCCATCATTATCTCAAGTCAAAAGTGTAGTGAGTGCTCTTTGGTCTGTCTCTCCCCAGCTCATGTCTTTTTTAAGATCGTCTTCATGTTGAAAAATCATGTTTTCAACTATGCTCATGCATCATGTTAAGACAGCTCTCTACTATCTGTTGACTAGTAAATATTAGCTTTGTCATTAAGTATTAATATAAAATGTATTAAAAAGTATTAATATAAAATGATTACAGTTTATTAGATTAGTAAACCTTACATACTTGAAATTGAATGTAAGCTGCCACAGTTAAATATGAGACTGATTTGTAAAGCCATAATGTTCTAAGATACATACAGTGTTTGGTAATAATTAGTGGTTAAGCGTTCAGGATTTGAAGCCAAACTTTCCAATGTCTGGCCTGACTTGCCTTTTTCTAGCTCTTTGAATTTGAACAGATTCTTCAACTTCACTGTGTTTTCAGTTTTTGATCTCTAAAATGGAAGTAATAGCACATGTCTCATAGAGCTGTTAGGATTATGGCATGTAAAATATAAAGAACAGCATCTGACTCGTGATAAACACACAATCGACATTAGCAGTTATTATTAAAGGTACAATCACCATCAATATCTTTCCTCCAGGAGGACTTTTATATCACATTAGTTTTTTATTTCCTAAAAAGAGAATAATTTGCTATAAGCAGGAACTTCTTTTTCAGTATGTTTTTCAAACAGTTTCTGTATCTGAGTTAACCATGTATAATATTTAGCCTTTTGTCGTAGTATTAATTACTAGGACTCAAAGTTGGATTTCATAATTATAATGTAAAGAAATAAATCTAAATATATTAGCTCTTTAAATTTGAAACTAGTGGTAGTTTTAAATTATAATTTGTTTCAAGATATGTATGCCATGTTTTCTTTTATTCTCTTTTCTCAGTCTATAGGAAAAAATAATTTTTGGAGTGATTTCCATAATTATTTTCTTCTAATCTTGGTAAATTGCATTGTCAGGCACAGAGGTCAAGGATATGTATCCTACTAAGTAGCTCTTTTTATTTTTAATATAACTATGATTATATTTGATTAATTGCAAAAATTCTTTGTCTTGATGCTCTTACTCATCAATCTTGCATGTTTTCTTTTAAATATGGAAAGTTTTTGCTGAATTGTCATGGGCCCCATGAGGATGGAGCTTTCTACCAGGGCCAGGGATCTTAATATTCTTTAAAATAGATGAATTTAGGATCAGAATGTTTTTATTTCAATAGAGATAAAGCTTGGGGGACTCTTAATAAGATTCTGTAAGTATTCCGATCCAAAAGGTGGAGGCAATTCAAATAAAAAAAAATACAGTAAAATGGAATGCAATTATTGTCACCAGACTTGGAGACAAAAGAATATATAAACTTGTCTATCAAGAGGAAAACTAAAGAGCGATGACCATATTTGTTAAGCTATATACAGAAAAGCAGAAATAAACACTTAATGAGACCTAGTAGAGGTATTAAGAAAAACAGTGGATTTCCTAAGTTGAGGAAAGTGAGTATCCAGACAGTATAATCCTATTGCTATATCAGAAGTAAGATTCAGGATGGTTAAGAAGTGAAGCCTGTTGAAACTCTCATTATTAGATGCAGGTTATTGGGGATTTCAGACTGGGGTTGATGAAATGCAACTTGCAAACTAAATCTGATCCATTGCCTGCTTGGTGTGGTCTGATTACTAAGAATGTTTTGTTGGTTTTTTTTTTTTTTTTTCATTTTAAATGGTGTGCAAAAGTTAAAAGAAGAATATTTCATGACATGAGAAAATAATTGAAATTAAAATTTCTGGACTATCTTCATTTACCAAATGTTATCTCTGTTTCTAAAACTCATTTCTGATGCCTCACCTCCACATGCATATAATTTCCTACATCTTTTGATTCCCACAGAACTTTGTGTTTTCTTTGAGTGCTTTTAAGATTCAGCTCTCCATTAGCAATTTTTATGGACCTGTGTTAAATTCACATTTGAATTCCTCTGAACACATGTGGAGTGGAGTCAGAGGAGAGGTGTGTAATGGAACCAACCAAGTGCTGACTTTCAGATGATTTACTGGGATCTTTTATGTGCTTTCTGTTGTTCTTTTGTACCTAACAGGCATTTACATATTTTAACAAGTAAATTAATAAAATATATCTGATTTAACCTGTCAATCACTAACATCATCTTTTAAAATTTAGTCAGTGCCTGAATGTCACTTATTTATAGCTGATCAAGTCATATAAATACTCCATACATGATTTGGTTTTGACTCTGGAAATTATTTTTGGTAATCTCTTGTCAGTAAGATTTTTTTTTCTTTAGGAAATTTACTTTTGTAAAATAGAATTGTTCCATTTTCTGTTTTTATCCTACTTAACTTTTCCTTGTTATAATTCACATTATTATAATTTACTAGACCTTAACTTTTCTTAATTAGTATGAGTTTCTTCTTATGGAATCAGATGTTTGCCACCTTTCCTTCATTTCACATACGTGAAAATTAAACAAACTCAAGCAACATTTCAATGACAGTTTCATTTAATACAAATTTCTAGGTTTTCTAGGGTTGTATCCAGTCATTTTTAAGGGGAATCTGTCCATTTCTCAGGATTTGAGGACACTCCATGAACTGGGAGACGCTCTTTACATCATACATGTTCATCTGTAATGATCGCTAATGGTATAAACAGCTTCATTATAGTCAGTAGGCAAAAATTTCCAATTAGTTGGTGCTTGAATTGCCAGAGGATAGTTGTGGCTGGTGGTGGTTAAGCGTCCAGATTCCTTCTGGAAGAACTGGGGTGATTAGTGAAGTGAGGAGAGCTTATATTTGCTATACTTATTGATTGACAACCTTCCAGGTTCTTTGAACTTTCTTCCTCTTGAAGTCTGTGTTTGCATAGTTTAGGAGAAATAACTAACTTTATAAGACATGCAATTCCTAAATGATTAAGTGTTAATTCCAGAGGAAAAAATACTCATTGTGGTTATGGAAATTGCCTCTGACACCCAACCTTCATCTTTCAGAATTGCTTGTCAGGTTTTCATTGAAATAGAAAACTTGTTTTTCCATGAGCTTTAAAGAAAAATTGAACATTTAAAAAATTAAATTGAATATGTATGATTTTATAAGAATCAAAAGGTTTCAACCTTAAAAATTCATATTTTCTTCAGCTTCATTTCATGGTAGAACAATGTCTGCATATAGTAGGCTTTTGGCATCCTTCTGTGGAATAAGTATGATAGCCTCATGTTAATGGAATTCATAAATGCTAAAGTGATATGGTTTTGTGTTTTTTGTGAGAAATCTTGTCCTTACTTTACCTCAGTGTTTTATAACTTTTTTCCTCTTTGAAAATATCCGTTCATCAGTATTTTGATTATTAATGAATGTCTGTACTTGGAGAATTTATTCAAATGAATAATTTCACAGTCAGAGGCAAAAAATACCCCAGACTCTATTATATGACTCTTTCTTAATGTTTATATCACTGTCCTCAAAGGGACAGTCTGAGAATGAAAAATGCCAAAGTAAAAATGATTTTTAACTTTCTACAGAGAGAGAGAGAGAGAGAGAGAGAGAGAGAGAGAGAGAGAGAGAGAGAGAGAGAGAGAGAGAGAAGGAGAAAGGAGAGATGTGAGGAAGTTGAGGGTGACAGCAGAAAGAGATTGAATCTCTCTATGAAATTGTGACTTATTTCCAGTGTGACTGAGATTGATAAATTCAGTAAATGCTTTCAAGTGAGAAGAATTATGCTTTTTTCCTGTTAAACAGTTGATTTTTATCAAAGCAAGCAGTAATAAGGCTAACACATGGTAACTTAGACTGAACTAATAATTGCTTTGAGATTATTGTACATCATTGACTAGTGGGGAAAAATCTGTCTCTTTGAAAAGGGTTTGATAATAAAATAAAAATATTTTATAATCACTCTAAGGAAATTTTCTAACATTTAGCAAGAAATATTTCTTTTGAGCAGGTGCTAGAGTGTCAAGATTATTGTCTCATGGCTTTACCCTAGACCTTTTAAATAATTCATTTTTTTCTTTTAATAGGGAAAAGGGCAGATTTAGATATTGTGTATTTATTTTAAAATAATTCTCTTTCATAACAGGGTATAAATACATCTAAAACCTAGGAGATTTTTAATTTCTAGAACATGAATAGATATTGAAATCTTGCTGGTCTTGTAATTGGTTGTTAACCAACTTAAAAGGCCAACATTCTCATTTATTGATTTCTTTGATATGGTGTGTTGCCTTTCTGTTCTCCTTCACCAAACCATAAAGATAATTTCAGAAATGTCATTCCAGCTGGGCTTTTGTATTTTGCCAGTTTTTCTATGACTTAGATGAAGTTTCAATTAAAAATAGACTATAAACCTCTAAGTGGGTGGCAGTTGAGTGAGTTGCTATGACAGTTCATATTATGAGGTTGAACCAAGTGCAAAGTAGCTTAATAGGGTTTGAGAAACACAGAGCATATCAGTGCTAATCGTTACCCTTCCTTAACATGGTGTGGGTGTAGAGTAGCACTCTTCACAGAGGACAAAGGCTAACCGGGAGAACAGACGGAGCCCTGGACTCACTGCTTCTAAGAACCATCTTCCTAAGGATGACCTTCTTTCCCATCTGTGGAGGGGTGTAAGGTTTGGCAGAAACAGACATATCTGTATGGGCAGTCAGTCTTCTAGAGTTGCTTAACAAATATGACACCAGCATCAACTCTTGTGCTTTCTCATTATGAACGGAAATTTAGAACTTTCCTGTCTTTATGGAACTTTCTAAATAGGTTTCTGAATTTTCTTTATTTTCTCAGTAGGAATTTTGGAGTATTGCCAAGTGTACCTGTGTAGAGACCAAGAGCTTTTGACATGCTACTATTAATTTTTCATTGTATATTAAGCATAAAGACTTGGGAGGAAAGCAAGCAGCACTTTAACTGACCCTCATTTTAAGAAAAAGATTTCTATTGTATAGCACACCGGCAACTAAAAATAAGAAGATAATTTTTAAAAAAATGGAACTTGGAGCTCTCTTTTTTTTTCTGAGCTAACTTTGGTTTACAAAACAATACATCTTACATGGGCAGATTCACTCTTCATCAAATATGTGATAACACACCACACCCACCACCACTTTCTAATAATCTCCACCACTGTCCATTGTCCACATTGCCCTTTGCTTCACCACCCATGACCTTTTCCTCTGGTAACTTCAGTTCTATTGTCATAGTCCAAGGGTTAGTTTTTGCCTGTTTATTTACTTTATTTATATTTGTCCTTTTCCTTTTGACTTATTTAGCATAATTTCTTCTAAAATCCATCCATATTGTCACAGATGTCAGGTTTTCATCTTTTTAGGGCTGAATAGTATTCCATTGTGTATATAGACCACATCTATTTTTAATAGTAATATTTATGATTTCTTTTGTTCACAATGCTTTATTCACTTTAGAATATTGAAATTGCACCTCAGTCTATATTTTACATTAAACTCACCATCAGAGTTTCAGTGTCCCTTACCGCCACCTTCCCCTTCTTCTCCTTTCCCCCATAACCATATCTGTATCTGTATCCTGCTGTTTTAGTTACGATTTTTGTCATTTGTTTAATTTCATTATATTTCACATGTGAGTGAAACCATCCTGTCTTTCTCTTTTACTTTCTGACGTATTTCATTTAACACAATCCCCTCCAGTTTCATCCAGATTGTTTCAAAGGGCACAATTTCATCCTTTTTAATAGTGGCATAGAATTACATTGAGTATATATATTACCATAGCTTCTTTATCCTTCTTTATTGTCTTTATCTTCTCATCTGTCAAATGGGTACTTAAGTAGTTTCTAATTGTAGGCTATCATCAAGGCTGTAGTAACATGGGGGTGCATATATTTCTGTGAATTAGTGTTTTTGTGGGATTCTTTGGTATATACCCAAGAGTGAGATATAATAGTATCATATGAAATTTCTATTTTCAGTTTTTAAGGCTACTCCATACTGCCTTCCATAAAGATGGCACCATCAATTTACACTCTTACCAACAATGTGTAACAATTCCTTTTCTCTGCATCCTCAACAATGCTTGTTGTTTCCAACCTTTGGGAAAAAAAGAAATTCTCACAGATTGTAAGTGATATTTCATTGTTTTGATTTGCATTTCCCTGAAAACAAGAGAATAGAAGAGGTACATATTTTCATGTGCCTGCCGGCCATCTGTATCTCACCTTTGGTGATATTGTGCCCATTTTTAATTGGATTATTTGTTTTTCTGTTATTTTTAAGGAGATGGTAATGAACTTCATTTTAATAATATTCAGATTCATATATTAGAGAAAGTATATCTATAATGAACTTATTTTCACATTTGTAGAAGGACATATGGGTAGATGAAATGAAAAGATTTCATTCTCTTGTTGATTAAATGTTGGTTTTCAGAATGAAAATACACAAAACCAAAGTTGAGTCACAGGTTGGCTTGTTTTTTCTCATTTCTCACCTTGGCTGAGAGCGTATTCTCACATTTGACCTGATTAAATCCTTAATGAAAGGGTGGTATTGTTAAGTCAGGTCAGATGGACTAGTCCCTTTCCTTTATAAAAGGAAATTTTGGGCCATTATATCATTTTGTGAAAATAGATGTCATTTCATCTATTGCTGCTGTAATTATTTAGTCAGCAGACATTTACTGAACACTTACTAGGTGCTAGACAATACAACTGTGACTCAAGACAGTCTCTGAGATAGTCTGAGTTGAAGTGAGGTTTGTGCTACTAGGAAAACAGGCAGTTATGATACGTTGTGATTAATGCTGAGCCAACAATGTGTAGTGGTCAGAAGAAGTTTATAGGGTGCACACCTAACTGAATCTTAGCAGAAGAGTAAGAGATGGATATCCACCATTACTTTACTCCTAATATTTGCCTCTCTCCCAACTCCTCACTTTCCCATTTTACCTGTAATTGGTATGTTTTAGACCTTCCCACTTATATTAAGGTGTTTCTCAAATGTTTCCATCTTAGAACTCTCACCAGTCAATGAAGGAGAAGAAGCTAGTTGTTGAGTGGGAGCAGGGTGTTGTATCCCTAGAGCATAGCCATAAGGGTCAGCTGTCCTATGAGTGGTGCTTACTATTCCACATACTTTATGATCCTCGTGGACACTGTGATTCAGATGCATATGTAATGACCCTTTAAGGACACACAAAAATTGTGTTAACTCTATAAAAGTTCCAGTAAACTTTAATTTTAAGGAAGATCTATGAATTTCTAGTGGTTTCACATTTCCCAAGAACTCCAGGGTTCAGCAAGTATGCATCCAATGAATTTTCCTTTTCCTAGTCAGTCTTTTTTTTTCCATTGTAGTAGCTTTGATTTTACACATTATGGAGAACTTGTATGTGTAGGTTTACCATGTGTACAGTTTCCCTGTTCCTTAGATATATGTCAGTGCACCCTGCTCTCCACAAAATCACCAAGTGTTCTTCACCACTGTCCAGTGGACTCCGTCACCACTTGCCCCACTCCCTCACCCCCATTCCGTTCCCTGTTGGTAACCTCAATTCTAATGAAAATGTCCAAGAGTTGGTTTGGTTTCATCTGTTCTTTTGTTTCTTTTTTATATTCACATTCCATCTATGAGTGAGGTCATCTGGTATCTATTATCCTTCTTTTCACTTATTTCACTTAGCATAATCACTTCTAATTCTATCTACATTGATTCAAATGACAGGATTTCATTTCTTCTAAAGACTGTGTAGTAGTCCATTCTGTATATATACCACATCTTCTTTATCCATTCATCTGATACTGAGGACTTGGATAGTTTTCAGTCCTTAGCTATGGGCTGTAATAAACATGGGGGTTGCATAAATCTCTGCACCTTAGTGTTTTTATGTCTTTTGAGTAAACACCCAAAATGGGATAGTGGGATCATATGGAATTTCCACTCCAACTTTTTGAGGATTTCCATACTGTTTTCCAAAGGATTTGCATGAATTTATACTCACATCAGCAGTTTAAAACTGTTCCCTTTTCTCCATATCCTCACCAACATTTGTTGTTTCCAGACTTTTGAATAATAGTTAATCTCTCAGGTGTAAGGTGCTATCTCATTGTTGTTTTGATTTGCATTTTCCGGATAACTATATCCTCTTCAGAAAAATGATTCTCCAATTCCTCTTCCCATCTTTTGACTGAATTGCCTGCTTTTTGTTACTGAGTTTTATGAGTTAGATATTGTTATGAGCTAGATATTAAGCCCTTGTCAGAAATATGGAACACAAAATATTCTCCCAGTTAGTAGGTTATCTTTTTGTTTTGATGATGTTTTCTTTCACTGTGAAGAAGCTTTTTAGTTTGATGTAGTCCCACTTGCTTATTTTTTTTGTTTCCCTTGGTGCTGGAGTTGAATACCCAAAGACCTCTGTAAGACTGATGTCATGGAATGTCTTTCCTATGGTGTCTTCCAGTAGTTTCATGGTTTCTGGTTTTATGTCCAAGTCTCTAGTTCATTTTGAATTAATTTTTATGAATGGTGTTAGAGAGAGGTCTAGCTTCATTCTTTTGCATGTGTCTGTTCAGTTTTCCCAACACCATTTATTGAAGAGACTTTGTCCATCGTATGCTTTTGACTCCTTTGTCGTAGATTGACTATATGTGAATGGGTCATTTTCTGGTGTTTGAGTTCTATTCCACTGACCCGTGCCTGTGTTATTATTCAGGTACCATACCATTTTGATCACCATCTAATTGTAGTTTAGCTAATGACTGGTAGTGTAATCCCTCCAGGTTTGTTCATTTTCCTCATAATTGCTTTGGATATTTGGGGTCTTTTTTTATTCCATACAAATTTTATGATTTTTTGTTCTACTTCCTGGAAGTAAACCCATGGAATTTTAATGGGGATTACATTAAATCTGTCTATTGCTGTCAGTAAGATGACTATTCTAATAATGTTGACTTTTCCCAACCATGAGCAGGGGATGGATTTCCATCTCTTTCTCTCCGCCTCTATTTCTTTTAAGAACTTACAGTTTTCATTGTACAGGTCTTTCATTTCCTTTGTTAAGTATATCCCAAGATATTTGATTCTTTTTAAAGAATTCTATTTTAAGCAGTGTGATTTTCTTGATTTCATTTTCTTCTGGCGTGTTGTTTGCATATAAAAATGCAGTGAATTTTATGCATTGATTTTGTAGCCTGCCACTTTACTGTACTTGTTGATTAGTTCTAGTAGTTTTTTACAGTTTTTTTGGTTTTCAATATACATAATCAAATCATTTGCAATTAATGATAGTTTTACTTCCTCCTTTTCAATTTAGGTTTCTTTATTTCCTTTTATTGCCTAATTTCTTTGGCTAATACCTCCAGTATGATATTAAATAGCAATGGTGAGAGTGTACAGCCTTGCCTTATTCCTGACCATAGAGAAAATGCTTTCAGTATTTCATCATTGACTATGATGTTGGCTATGGATTTTTCATATATGGTCTTTATTGTGTTGAGGTATGTACTTTTTGTACACCTTTTGTGCAGGAATTTTTATCATAAATTGGTGTTGTATCTTGTCAAAAACTTTCTCTATGTCTATTGATATGATCATGTGGTTTTTCTCCTTGCTTTTGTTGATATAATATATTACTTTATAGATTTGCATATGTTGAACCATTCTTGTATCCCTGGGTTAAACCCCATTTAGTTGTGGTGGATGATCTTTTTGATGCATTGTTGGATTCAGTTTCCAGGTACTTTGTTGATATATTTTGCATCTGTTCATTAGAGGTATATTGGTCTGTAATTTTCTTTCCTGGTGATGTCTCTATCAACTTTTGGTTATCAGTGTCATGTTAGCCTCATAAAAAGATTTTTGGCAGTGATCCCTGTTCTTCAATATTTTGGTTTAGTTTGAGAAGAATAGTTAATTCTTCTCTGAAGATTTGGTAAAACTCATTAGAAAAAGCATCTGGTCCTGGGCTTTAAGTAATTTTAGGGAGACTTTTGATTACTTCTTCAATTTCTTTGCTTGGGATTGTTCTGTTTAGGTTTTCCAATTCTTCCAGTTTTAGTTTTAGTAGACTGTATTTTTCTAAAAATCTGTGTCCTCAAGGTTGTCCATTTAATTGGCATACATCTGTTCATAGTAGTTCCTTATGATGTTTTGTATTTCTCTTGTATCTATTGTTAATTCTGATTCTGTTTATAAGAGTTTTTCTTTTTTCCTTTGTGAGTCTAGCTTATTGTTTGGTTATTTCATTTTTTCAACTTTTGGTTTCATTGATTTTCTGGATTCTTTTTGTTTTCTATTTCATTTATTTCTGGTCAAATGTTGATTATTTCCTCTCTTCTCCTGATTTTTGGCTTGAATTCTTGTTCTTCCTTTAGTTGTTTTAAATGTAGGGTTAGTTTATTTCCCCTTTTTTGCTTGTTTTTTTCTTGAGGTGGGCCTGGATTACATTAAACTTTCCTCTTAGTACTGCTTTTGCTGCATCCCATAGATTCTGGTAGCTCCATGTCTTCATTCTCACTTGTCTCTTGTCATTTTTTAAGTTTCTCTTTGATTTTACTCTTAACCAAGAATCATTCAGAAGCATATTCATTAGTCTCAAATAAATTTGGCCTCTTCCAGCTTTCTTTTCGTGATTGATTTCTAATTTCAAGCCATTGTGGTCAGAGAAGATGCTTGGTGTGATTGCAGTCTTTGTAAATTTGTTGAGAGACGTTTTGTGTCCCAACATATGATCTACCCTTGAGAATGTTCCATGCGTATTTGAGAAGAATGTGAACTCTGTAGTTGTTGGATGAAGTGTTTAGTATATGTTTATTAGACCTAACTGTTCCAAAAGGTCATTTAAAGCAGTTGTTTCCTTATCATTTTTTCTGCCCAGGTGATCTATCCATTATTGTAAGTGGGATGTTGATGTTTTCTACTATTATTGTGTTGCTGTTAATGCCTGTCATCAGTTCTAACAATACTTGCTTAATATATTTTTAATCTTATTTGGTGCATATATGTTAATAAGCATATGTCTTCTTGCTGAATTGACTCCAACATTATTATATATACATTATATCATGTCTATATCATTATATAATGTCCATCTATTCTTTTATTATGCTTTTTCATTGGAAGTCTATTTTATCCAATATAAGTATAGCTGTTTCTGCTTTTTTGTAGTTGCCATTGAACTGTAGGATTGTCTTGCAACCACTGACTTTGAGCCTATGCTTGTATTTTGAAAGAAGGTGGGTATCTTGAGTGCAGCAGATGGTTGGGTTATCGTTTTTATTCTGTTCAGTCACTCTGCATAGTTTGACTAGTGAGTTCAGTCCATTAACGTTTATGGTGATTATTCATGTATCTATTTATTGTCATTTTGTAATTTGTCTTCTGTATGTTATTCCAGACAATGCCTTTCTCTTCATAGGTGGGTTGGATGTAGTTATGTTTTGTTTGGTTTCTCTTTTTGTTTTCTTCTTTGATTCTTTCTTGGAGATGTGTTTTGAGGTTACCCTGAGGTTAGCATTAAGAAATCTCTTTATTTCCTATTTCTGTTTGCAAGCAGATTAGTTCTAATTATCCACATTTTTGTTCTTTCTTCTCCTCCCCACTTTTTATATTTACTGTCTTACTGTTTTTAATTGGAGTTTATTTACACTTGATAGAGCTTCCTTTAATTTTTATATTTGTAGAGCTGGTTCATGGTGATGAATTCTTTTAAGTTTTTCTTATTGGAAAAGCTTTTTCTCATTCTTTCATTTCAGAATGATATCCTTGCAGGACATGGTATCCTAGGTTGAAAATCCTTTTCTTTCAGAACTTCAAATATATCATGCCATTCCCTCCTGGCTTGTAGAGTTTAGGTTGAGAAATCTGCTGTCAATTTTATGGGGACTTCTTTGTATTTGGCTCATTTTTCTCTGGATGTTTTTTAAGTTCTTTATTTTGTATTTTTGACATGTTGATGTCATTGTGTCTATTGTAGCTCTGTTTGGGTTTCTTTTATTAGGAGCTCTTTGAGATTCCTGGGTCTGGAAGCTTACATCATTCTTCAGATTAGGGAAGGTCTCAGCTATTATTTCTTCAAACACTGTTTCTGCCTCCCTTTTTCTCTTCTCCTTCTGGGACCCATATGATGTGAGTGTTCTTTCTATTGATATTATCCTATAGATCGTGAATGCTGTCTTCATTTCTTAGCAATCTTTTCTCTTTGCTTGTTTGCTTGAGTGCATTCCTCTGCCCTCTCTTCTAGCTCACTGATTGTGTTGTAGGCTTCATCTATCCTATTCTTGAACACTTTATTCTCTAAAGAACTAGTTCAGCTATTGTATTCTTCATTTCTTGGATATCTTGCTTCATTTCTTCTCTCTCTCTTTTTTTTTGTTTTCTTTTGCTTCCTTTATTTTTTCTTTATTTCCATGATTTTTTTAAATCACTGTTACCCTAAGTTCATCCTCAGTTAGTTTGCACACATCTGCTATATTCAGATTTTCCCTTGGGTTTTTGATTTGATTCATTTTTTCACATGTGTTTCTCAGTATCTTTGCTCTGTTTGGCATTCTGTTTATATTTCTGTGGGATCTGTTTCCCTGCAGTGATGTTGTTGTATAGTGATCACCTTGTTGTTGACCCACAATTGGTAGTCAGGCTGTAGTTTTGCCTCCTCTTCCAGGATGGTGTAGGTAGCGTTGAGTATTCCGCCCTTCTGGTAGACTGCCTTCTTCCTTTAATCCTGGGGGCAGGATATCTAGTGGGCAAAGTACCCGGTTAGCAGATCCTTAGACTCCAGTACATTGTGGTGGTGGGAGAGGGTGAGGGTAGGGAATTAGCTGCCTTCCAGTTGGGGCGTCCCCGGTATGATTTCACTGCATGGGCTCCAGCTGAAGCCCTGGGGTGCCGGTTCTCTTTCCAACCTGCACCAAGACTCTCTCCCCTGCCTTGTGTCCTGGTCCCACTTTGTAGGCTCTTCGCTGCTTTTGGAGCAACTCTCCAGGAGACCTGTTCCTTCCCCTGATTCCACCCCCTCAGCCACATCGCGAATCTGGAGTCCTGAATCTTCAGTGTAGCTCTGAACCCTGATGTTTCTGCCTTCCTTTTGTCACTGCAATTGTTGTTGAGTCTCTGTAGCCTCCGTGCTTGCTTTTCCTCAGTGTTAATTATCTGGAGAATTGGTTGATTCCTAGTTGTTCCGTGGGGAGGATCTGAATCTCGCCCCTATCGGGTCACCACCTTTTGGTTCATCCTACTCAGTCTTCTAAATGTTGCCAGAACAATGTCTTTGAAGCTCACATTGCATTATGTTAAGTTTCTCCTTCTCTTTAGTTTAGAAGAAGACTCCAGACTTCTTCTCCAGCTTGAAAAATACCCTCTACAATTTGCCTCGGACCTGCCTTTCCTTTTGTAGACCTCATGGTCCTGTTTGTGAATGCTGGTTGGGTGTGATCATACCTAAGTCATTCTTTATGAAACCATTTCTTCTGTCTGGAATCTATTGCTCTACCTTTGCTATGAATATTTTATCTGTCAATACCAACTCTCTGAGTCTTTCCTCTAGTTTTTGGCCTAAGAATATTTTTTCTACTTTAGGTTTCTTTGTATATCGCATATACTTTTTATTAGCACTTCTCTCAATCTTCCCTTATGATTCCTCATATATCTGTCTTTATTTTTTCCTGCTGCATTATAAACTTGTTAACAATGGGTTTCTTTTATATTTTCCAAATCCAACATTGTCATTCATGTATCCCGTATAGTATGAGTCCTTTAACTATATACTGATTTGAACTCAAACTTGAAGTGTAGCCTTAAAGACACACCACTAATCTGGGGACTTTTGTATTCTGTTCCCAGTGCTGCTGCTTACTCTCTGAGTTGAAGCCTGACATTTAATTTTTTTATGACTTAGTTTATTTTTTACCCACATAGTGGGTGTAATGATATTTCACTCTGTTATAAAATTATGTTATTTATCAAAGAACTACTTTGAACAACCTGGGAGGAAAATGGTCAAAATTCTGGAAAACATAATAGGATTTTGTGTCTGAAATATGAAAATTTTGAATACAATTTTGAGATAATTTTATTTAAACATCAAGTAATGTTGAACTTGAGGGCATACTGCATATAATATATTGATGTATATAATCTTTCTCATTTATAAGTTCACTTTGTATTACGATACCAGGTCCTGGTAAATTTGTTTGCTGAATTTTATGAGGCAGAAATTGTTGCAGGAAAACAGTTTATTTTGGTTAGTGATTTGAGAGTCTGGAAGTTAGAATGCTTAGATTCACTTTTTTTCACTTTTTAACCTGGTGTGACCTGGGTCATGTTGTTTAATCATTTATGTCTTGTTTCCTTATTTGTAAACCAGAATAATAATTATTCCTATTTAGAGTATCATTTTTAATAATGAGTTAATACTGAAAGATAGTAAACATGTGTTTTTTTATAATTATATTTTCATGGAGAAATCATCCCTAGTTGGGCTTAAAGTTAAGCTTTGTAGTTAAGAGCTTAGCATCAGCTAAACCTAGATTTTCATTCTTGCTCTTGCTGTGTTATCTATAAACGCTGTGAGATTTACCTGTTTCCAAGCTTCTACTGAGTGTTTTGAGAATTGAAAGGCATTATACATATAAAATATCTACCATATTGCTAGTTGCGTGGTAATATTAACAAATACTAGAGAGTGGTTATGCTTAGGATTTTCTTCCTTTGTCTTCTTCACGTGGCCCGTTTCAATTCTGTATGGTGCGTAATTAGCATCAAAGTGGAAATTTTTAAGTAAAAATTAATACTCTCCTAAAGATTAAAAAAATCATAAAGTTAAAGAAGCATTGATCTAAGTGTAAATTTAGAGAAATTAAGGCTTTTCCAGACCTATCCTGAAAACTCTTTTGGACAATCAGATTGAAGACTGACTCATTTGCATGCTAGAAAAAAGTCATTGGCATACGCTGGTGGCTTAGACCAGGACCTGGGTCCTTGGTCCAGAGGGAGAGTTAACCACTAAAATGCACAACTAAATAAATAAATGCTTCTTCCTCCTCTCCCTTCCTTTCTGCCTGTTACCTGGCTACCTTCATCCCTGCCTGCTTCCTTCCTCTTAAAAAAAAAAAAAGAAAAAGTCCTTGAACTGCTCTAAAGTGGGGTCTGGAGACAAGCCTGGAAAAGTTTTGCATCTTTGTCCCATGGTCTCTGAAGTGAGGAGAATGTGATTACCTAGTGAGGGAGGAACCATTTGTTTGTTTAGATCATTTGCATTTATTTTATCTAAAATTATGTATAGCGTATTAAGTCAACAATAGTGCATATAACTAACCTACTAAGTATAAATACATTAGGATAGGGACTCATATTTACAACAATTTGTAATATAGTGTATATATGTGCTACAGACCATTGTTCTGGAGAATGAGTATATTAAAGTTCTAGTGTACATTAAGTTTAGATATTTGTTGATATAATTTGGATTTTTACTCAGTTTTCATCCAATTTATCCTATTTTCCCTGTAATATGCCATATATACTAAGAGGAATAAGAACTTTGTCCACAGGAGACACATTTATTTACTTATTTATTTATTTATTTTTAGAAGGTACTTAAAAGATGCCTCTTTTGGTCATGGTAAGGTGGGATAGTTTGAACCATTAAAATTGATTTTTAATAATAATGGGAAAGGATTATAGAGTTGATTTGTTTACTTGTTTTTCTTAAATTGCATTCTTTATATTAAGATAAAGCAGTTAAATTAAAACAAAGCCAGTAGACTTTCATTAAGTTCACTTTTTAAAATTGAGTTTTAATGTAGTGATTTAAAATTTAGGCAGATCTGGATTCAAATTCTCATTTGGATTGTGCTGCAGTAATGTATTTTTGTCTTAAAAAGTGAGAGTAATAACAGTTGTCTCCTAGATTTATTGTGCTAGCTCCCTGCTCAGTGCCTGGCATGTCACAAGTAACTTCTCAGACATTTAATGTTAGCATTTATTATTAAAAGGTTAGAAGAGGTGATGGAAAAAGCAAGCATTTTCTATACTATTGAACTTGACTTAATTTTCAAGTAATGTAAATTGAGAGTAAACCCAAATTCTGTTTTTTTTTTAATTGAGGTAACTTTGGTTTATCAAACAATGTAAGTTTAAGATGTGCAGGTTTATCACATATATGCTAACAAACCATACCCAGCACCACATTTCTAATAATCTCCATCACTGTCTATTGGACCTCCATTACCCTGTATTCTAACTACCCTTTCTTCCCCTCTGATAACCTTGGTTCTGTTGTCCATGTCCAAGAGTTTGTTTTTGTTTTGTTTATTCATTTGCTTAATTCTTTATATTCTACATAAGAGTGAAATCATCCAGTATTTATGTTACCTCCTTTGACTTATTTCACGTAGCATTATCCCCCATAGGTCCATCCATTTTTAGAAATGGTAGGATTTATTTTTGTATACATAGCTAAGTTTCATTAAGTTTCACATCTTCTTTATCCAGTCATCTGTCCTGGGTAGTTAGTTTGTTTTCATATCTTGGCTATTGTAAATACTACTGCAATGAATATACATAAACCCAAATATTTTTAGAGATAGGGAATTTCTGCAAGGTTGGGATTTAATATTTAAAATGACCTCAGATACATCTGTGTATTTACTACCATATTAAATTGGAAAATGATTGTGTTTATTTTGTTTTTAGCAAGATTAAGTTTCACACTGAGACAGTTTTTCCCGTCAAAGATGATCCTCAAGTGCAATTTAGGTCCTGTGAGATCTTTGTGGCATCCTGTCACTATCACTTGACATTAGATTGGACATTCTAATTTCTCACAGGTTTTGTTCCTTTAATGACCCTTAATTGTGCCCTAAAACACCAACTTGTTTAGGAGGCTTCTGGCAGCTCCACATGAGTGCTGCTCTGTGTGGGAGTGAGTTTAGAAGCAACTAGATGGATTGTCACACTTGTTCACCTTAGAGCCTGTAGGAGTAATCTCACAGGGTGCAGGTAATGAATATAAAGCAGGATCTCCAGAATGAAGCCAAGCACTGCGGTTTCCAAACTGTGTCACAAATGTTAATTACATGGTTTGCCTTCTTATTTGTAAAATGATAGTTTCTGTTGTGTAACTGTTTTGTAATCTTTACTTTAAAAGTCCCTCTCATCAGGGTTTTTAAGACCATAACTAGAAATAACAAAACTCTGAACTTGTTTGTTTATGGATATATCATATTACATGCTTAGTATTAAGATAAATAAAAAGCCTGATTTTTCTTACACCAGTTTACAAATATAAATGTTCTCTAAGTTTCTCAGAGGAGAAAAGACCTCCATTTTTCTTGTGTCTCTAGATGTACTTTTTTTTCTTAATCCCGTCATAAGTTTGTAGAGGACTTCTGTATGCCACCCTCTTCCTGTATTCTGGTACTTGGCAAGTTCCCTTCATTTGGTGTAACCAATTCATCTTGGTTGGAAAACTTACCTGCCACTGTGTGCTAGGTTCTGTCTTTTGTCACCATTCTGATTTTTTTTTATTTGTTGTTGTTGCTTAGAGGAAGGGAGCAGGCAGGAATGAAGGCAAGTAGGCAGACAAGAAGAGAGAAGAAACATTTTTATGTAGTTATTTGTTCGTTCTTGGATGTCCCCTACCTAGGGTCACAAACCAGGATTCTGGGCTTTATGTGAACTGTGCCAGAGCCACTGACAACACCTGAGCCTCTAGGGTGCGCCACTCCTTAAAAATCATTCTAATTTTTAAGTTTAATATTTAGTATCTACTTGCTGTTATTTTAACTACATATTTTTAAGTAACATTAAAAGTACACCAGAATCTCCAGCTGGTATTTTATAAGCTTAGTTAGAAGTACAAAAAAAGTTTAAAAAATAATTTAAAACTATAACATTGACCTAGATTGTCTTTTTTTAATCTAACAATTATAAAAAATTTTGTACTACTGTTTCTATACCATGAAGATCTAAAAATTAACTGATTCCTGAAATAGTATGGGCAGATGTTATATAGCATATGTTAAGTCATTTTATCCATATACCTGAACCCTGTCCTTGAACAGTCAAATGAAGCAGTAAAAACTAGATTATGTCTCTCATTCCATCTGTTAGGTTGTGACCAACTTTAGTTGGCAATGTTCGCCAACATTTCTTAGTAGCCTGAATCCTCTCTTCTTAAACAAATAGAAATTTTTCAGAAGGATATAGAAGAGGCAGCTTTAGATCCATAGGTTGGTACATTATTTGGAGTATTTCTGTTTCATTCATAATGAAATTTATAGAAAGTAAAACTCAATTTTCTTGACTTGTAGAGGATTAAGTGTTTGATACAGATATTCGAAAGCTGGAGTAAGAAAATTGTCTTTAGAGTCAGTAAAAGAAGAGATTGGAGTTAAAATATTTCAGTGCATTTCTGCATAGGTAGTCAAATCTAGAATGCTGGTGAAGTAAAAAAGACTCTCTGAGTTTGTATAAAGTTGGTCACCATTCTACGCTGAAGTTTAGAATTATGTAGAGATGAAGTGAGAACCCAGACTTTTAGTAATGACTATTGAGATCTCAAGAAATGGAAAAAACTGAAGAAGTAAATCAATGAAAAAGCCTAGCCAGCTGGTTCTTGAATCTCTAAAACTAAGAATAATTGCAGAAGCTTAGGATTTTTTGCTATAAATAGTATAGAGGAATTAACTTTGCCATAAGTGGGAATTTAATACTTATACCAGTCTGAAACCTGTAAGTCTAAAACTAGCCAGAGGCTAAATTCTGTTGTAGTTTATAATCCTTTCCTCTTTCCTACCCTCCTTAGTTTAAGGAAGTACCTTTACATTAATCGAGGGATCTCATTTTTAATATTTCTCCTGGATTACTGTTAAATTTAAACTAATCTCCCTCCTTTAGCCTTTACCCTCTGGGATACTTCCTCCTCCTTCTGTCTAAAATATTAATCATGCTTTTCTCCTGTTTCAAAACTATTCATGATCGTATTGTTTGAAGTCCAAAGCCTTTATCAAGATACACACATTTTCTTACAGTTGGATGTCCACGGGTTCTGTAATGAATGATTTTTCTGTGTGTCCTACTTTATTAGGATGCACTGAATACCTTGTATCCACCATTTTCAATGAAATATAAAATTCTGCAGTTACGGCTGTTCTTTCACCACCATAAATGGCACTTAAATCATTTAAGTAGCAACACTAGCTGAAATCATACCTCTGGAAATAGAGATTTCTGTAGTTCTTTATGGTTTCTCCTATAGGGAACTGAGAATTTTTAAATCCTTGCTTTTTATGTTCAAAAAGGAAGAGACAGTTCTTTGCCCAAGTTCTGAATAAGTAACCATATTAATTAGAAATAACTCTGGATCTTTATACATGTCATGAATGTCAGCCAGTCACTGAGAGCCCCGCTCCAGTGGCTGTGCCTTTAAAAATCAGTGAGTCAGTAACAGCCTCCCTCCAGTGAATACACTTTTGAAAGTTGACAAATCACTGATGGCCCTAGGCTTTTGCGAGTCAGCGAGTCAGTGACTGAGCTTCTGTGTTCAGGGTGCCATTCAGTATTCATTAATAAGTACTTGGTGCCCAGAACAACAGAGTACTTTGGACATTGTCACTTTAGAAATTATACTAAAATGTAACTGGACTCCCTTCTGAACAACAGACAGAACTGTTAGACAGAAAATGAGTAGTGCTATTGAAGATCTGAACAATAAAATCAATCAGTAGAATCTCACTGCCTGTATAGATTGTGCTGCCCAGCAAGAGGAGAAGTAGCACATTCACCGAGAGGCACATCCTTGGTGCTCAGACAGACCTCAAGAAGTTTAAAAGAATTGAAATCATAGGAGTGTTCTTTTACAACATTAGATTCAAAGTGAAAATCAATAATTGAAATAGAAAAATTATCTTAGATCAGCAAAGAAGTGCCAAAAACGAATTTTTTAAATACATTGGTCTGAATGAAATAAACAAACATATCAAATTATGTTAATGGTAGCTAACTCAGTGCTGATAGGGAGACATATAGCACTCAGCACTTACAAAAGCAATGAGGAAAGGTCTCAATTCAGTCATCTAAGTTATTCCTCAAGAAACCTGAGTTCCTACTTCAAGAAACTAGAAGAGGAGAAAATAAACATAAAGCAGGAGGAAGGAAGGAATAAAAAGAGAACAGAAATCGGGAAGTTAATAATAAGAAAATAACAGAGTGATATCAGTAAATGGACTTAGGATATCCCAGTGCTCACCCCCCAAAACAAACAAGCAAATAAGAGTAAATAACTATCTTCCAATGAAAATAGCTCCTACAGAGCTCCAGGGCACAATAGGAGAGTGGTGGACACCCCGCAGAACACAGAAATTGAGGCCTCTGCATCAGAAAGTATAGAAAACATTCTACCTGTGTCATCTCTTCCCCCAGCTGGTATAGCTCAGGTCCAGGATGATCCCTGGGGCATGACTTCCTCCCACAGGGCTAAAGGAAAACAAGAAGACCTTAGCCATCTTTCCCCTATGATTGGGAACAATACAAGGGCGTCCAGTCTCACCACTCCTCTTTAACATAGCCCTGGAAACTCTACCCAAGCACTTAGACAGGAAAAGGAAATACAGGCATTAATTTGAAAGAAAGAAGTAAAATTACTTATATTTGTAGATGACATGATCATATGTGGTGAAAACTCAATAAAAAAATTATTAGTGGTATACCCTGGTGGCCTAGCAGTTCAATACAGAGCACAAATCACACACATCCCAAGGTCCCACATTCAAGGCCTGGGGCTTGGGGGAGCAACCAAAATGAACAACTACATAAAATAAAGTGCTTCTTTCTTCTTTCTCTTCCTACCTGCCTGCCTACACACCTTCATTCCTACCTGTACCTTTCCTTTAAAAAATTTTTTTAGAACAGATAATAAAATTCAGAAAAGTTTCAGAATCCAAAACCAATATACATCAATCAGTTGCATATCAACACACAAACAACAAACTGAAAAGGAAATTAGTCTCCTCACAAAAGTAACAAAAAAAATATATTCAGGAATAAACTTAACCAAAGTGGTGAAAGACTTGTTCACTGAAAATTATAAAATGTTGATGAAGGAAATTAAAGTGAACATTGATATATGGGAAGACATTTTGTTTTCATGAGTTGGAAGAATTAATATTGTTAAAATGTCCGTATTACCTGAAGCAATCTACATATTCAGTGTAATGTCTGTCATAAGCCCAAAGGTATTCTTCATATAAATAGGAAAAAAATTATAAAATTCATATAGAACGACAGAAGACCTCAAACCATCAAAGCAATCTTGAGAAAGAATAAGGCATGCAGCATCACACTTCCTTATTCTGAAATATATTACAGATCTACAGTAATCATAGTGTCAGGGTACTGGTATAAAAACAGACCAGTGGAACAGAATAGACAACCTAGAAATATATTCACACATATATGGTCAACTAATCTTTGATCATAGTGTCAAGAACACAAAGAGTGGAAAGAATAGTCTCTTCACTAAATGGTGCTAAACAAACTGGATATCTACATGTAGAAGAATTGGATCCTTATGTTACATCTTCAACAATAAAAAACAAAAGCAAAAACAATTTACAATAGATTAAAGACCTAAATATAAGACCTGAAACTGGGAAACCAATGGAATGGGAGAAAATATTTGCAAACCATGTATATTCTAGGTTAATATTCAAAATAGCCTATGAACTCATACAACTCAACAGCAAAAACAAAACAAAACAATAATTTAATTAAAGTGAGTATTGAACATTATTCATCATAAAAAAGAAGGAAATCATGTCAGCATAGATGAACTTGGAGGATATATGCTAGGTGAAAAAAGCCAGGTACAGAAAGACAGACATAGCATTTTCTCTCTTTGGTTTAGAATGAAATAGGTGAACTCACAAAGGAGTAGAATGGTGGTTACCAGGGGCTTGATAAAGGAGAAATGGTCAAGATGTGCAAAGTTTCACTTATGCGTTATGAGTGTGTAGCATCTCAGGTACCAAGGGGTGATCACAGTAAAGAATACTTTATTGCATATTTTAAATTTGCTTATAGGTGCATATCTTAATTGTTATCATAACACACACGCAGAAAATGTGTTATCTGAAAAAAATGGATACGTTCACTTGCTTGAATGTGATAATTATCTCACATTGTACATTAATATCAAACCATCAAATTGTACACCTTAAACAGATACAAATCTTAGTTGTCAAATATACCTCAGTAATAAAGAAAACAATAGAGAAAATTAATGAAAAGACTGTTTTCTTGAAAAAAATCAATTAATAAAAAAACTTTGGCAAGACAGAAAAAATTTAAAAAGCAAATATACTAAATTCCATTATCAGGAATAAAACAAGAGGAATCAGTACAGATCCTGCAGATATTTAAAGATAGTGATGGCATACTAGAAACAATTTTATGCCCACAAATGAAAATCCTCAGAGAATCATCAGTTCCTTAAAAACTACAAACTACCAAAATTTAACCATGTTGAAATAGATTATCTGAATAGCCATTAAACCAGTAAAGAAAATGATTTAATTATTTAAAAGCCCCTGAAAAGGAAATCTCCAGGTTCAGATGTGTCACTGGTGAATTCTACCAAGTAAAGAATGAATTAACACCATTTTTACACAGTCTCTTCTAGAAAATTGGAGGGAATACTTCTTGACTCATTCTATGAAGCTAGTTATTAATTACTCTGAAACCAAAAACAGTACAGAAAGAGCAAAATATAGACATTATATCTCGTGTTTTGATGCAGAAAATCATCAACAGAAATCATAGAACCACAGGTAGTTAAAATTTGTATCCCTTCTCTTAGATTAATAATCAAAGACTGGCACTTCAATGAAGTTTTTAATTCAGTGCTTTTTAAGTTACTCCTACTGTAGTTTCAAAAATAAATTAATTAAAGTTATATTCAGCAAGTTTTTATAGTTTTTTCTTTGTATCAACAATGATTTTCAAATGTAATTCTTTTTGTATATTGAACTGAATTCTTTGTATTTTTAAATTGAACCTTCTCTAATTTTCTGAGGAAGGATTTGCATGGAAATATTCTTTAAATACATATATATTTATGTAACTATTTCATTATATATAACTTTATAACTATATGTATGCATAAGTATATATATATATAAAAAACTATGTATATGTGAGTATTAAACTTGATTAATCTGCAGTTCTCTTCCCCTTTAAGGCGGTGTCTAACAGAGTTGCACGCAGTGTGTTTCTGATTAGGTTAAATATTTCTTTTTGACCAGGTGGTTGTAAAGCTGAAGTTAATTAGATTTACAGTAATCTATATTCCTTCCGCATTTGCAAGAGAGTGTCTTCAAGTTTTTGCTGGAGATTTTCAAAACATAGCACTTTCACTTTCAAGTAAAATGTAGTATATAATATGTATCATTGGGTGAAGTGTTGGGTTTAATTTGTACACTGTAGTTTCCTTCTTTAAAAAAGACATTATTTGAAAGACACTAACTTATTGAAATAAATTATTTCAGTTTTATGCAAAGTACATTCCTAGATATTTTAAATTAACACTTTATATGAAAATGCTGTCATTCTGTGAAAACCAGTTGTCTGTGCAAGGGCATATCTCTTATTGTAGATTTTATCTGTTATTCTGGGAGAAAGTAAAGGTCCATTTTAAATTTAGGTGGTGACAGAACTCTTTTTACTTTTTGGTACTTAGTAACTCTTGGTAAATGGTGATAGTTGCATAAACTTTTTTACATTGTCCTGTTTTTGCTTACATTTGGAGTTTCCAAGACCAGCTGCAGGGAATTGTTTATTGCTCTGTAATTAGGTTCTGGGTTATGGCCTTGCAGTTTGTCCTCACAGGCTTTCCTTGGTCATGGTTAAAGAAAATATCAAGCACTCTTTTGTAATTATACCTTCTCTATAAATGAGAACTTTTTGGTTAGAGTGGGATTTTGAAAAGTAGTACTATGTGTGTATGTGTATATGTGTGTGTATATATATACTTATGGAATATATATATATATATATATATAGAGAGAGAGAGAGAGAGAGAGAGAGAGAGAGAGACTTACAAGATTGCATATATGCTAGACTACACATTCTTTCGTACTAAATATTAACCCTTTCCTATTGTTATTTAATTCACATTTGAATGATATTAATATTCTTGAAACTTTCAAACTCTCCCTAATTATTCTATAATATCATGAGATACCCTTCAGTAGCTTTATGGCAAAAGCCCTTGCTGTCACTTCCCCTAATTATGTAACCACCAAGTCATTATTGAACACCGGGTTTGATTATATGTAAAGCATTGTAAGTGGGTTTAGTGATTCATTCAGCAAACATTTCTTGAGTGTCTGTCATGTGCTAAGAAGAAAAATATGTTCTTTTCCTTAATGTTGAATGTGAGCAGTTAAGACGTAGGTAGGCACAGTGTTTACACAGGAAAACAGTAAGCCTTGCTAACAAATTCTCAGTGTTGACTTGGTTTGGGAGAGTTTCAGGAAGGAAAAATATAATTTTGGTGTTTGTAGTAAACCAGGCATGATGGAATGTGGTTGAAGGCCATTCTGATAAAGGAAGGACTTGCTTAGGAATGCATTGTAGAGGAGGAGCATGAGCAGAAATACTGGAAAGGGAAGAAGTTGGCAGTGGGATTCAGGGAGTGTGAATGGATCCAGCTGGAGTGCAGGACACATCAAAGGTCAAGACTAGTCACAGGAGAGGCCTGTGACACTGCAGTCCTTCACAGTGGAGGGCTGTGCCTTTGGACTAAACTGTGAGAATGAAATAATGAAAGCAGAGTTTTTCTTTTGATTTTAAAGAAGGATTTTCTTATATATGTCTGTTTTGGAAATTAGAATACACGAGTCCCCCATAGCCATGTTTTGCTTTTCAGATCATAGTCATGGTCAACCACAGTCCAGAAATATGCTTATAGCAAGATATTCTGAGGGAGAGACTACATTTACATAACTTACATTGTTAAAATTATTATATTTTATTACTGGTTATTGTTATTAATCTCTTACTATACCTAATTTATCAATTAAAATTATCATAGGTGGTGTGTATGTATAGGAAAAAAGTATATACTTAGGTATGTATGTGTATGTATATACATATGTATGTGGTCTGGTACTATCTGTGGTTTTAGGTACCCACTGGGGTCTTGGGACGTACTTCCTGCAGATAATCGAGGGCTGCTATACCTGATAAGCAAGAAGTAGAAAATAAAACGAACTGGAGGTTTTCAGAAACATAATTGGTGATCTCCAGTATAGATAAAATAAGGAAAAGAATGGAGGCAGGAAGCCAGTTAAGAGACTACTCTGTGATCCTCTGTTCATCTCTTTTCACCCTGCACCCTTCCTTCTTATCAGCTGTCTGTTGTGGTGGCAGAAGCTTGCAATCTGAGGCAGAGCCCAGACAAGGATGCAACCTGAATAGAATTCTGAGACTATTTAAAATAGGAATAGGTATTACACATCGGTTTCTTTGTTGAGTCCTGAGAAAGTATTTTACTGAGGGTTCAAGAAATTTGGAATTATTTGTACACAGATGAAATGAGATTGGTTTTGAAAACAGCTTTCTGGTGGTTGGTGGGTGTACATTTAGTCAAAGTGCAACCATAGAGTAACATTACTTGTGTCTGGAAGGAGGAATCTGGAGGTTTGTACCAATTAGTTAAGGGCTCATGCTTCAAAGTTCATAAACCAAATGGAGCACCTCAAGGAGCCTTTATAGCTTACAGTAATATTTAGGAATATAAAGGCATTCCTCTATTGCCCTTTGTCTGCAGAGGATCTGATCTCATCGGTGTACACTCTTGAATGGCATGAATATATTGAGATACATGACTAGTGCAGAGGGACTAAATTGCATCCACATTGTGATCTCTGTGTCTGGAAAGGGCATCCTGACCGATTGTGTCACTACCTTTGTATTTCTCCATGGTGGATGATGCTTCAAGTTGCCCATGATTCCCCTATGTTCAGCATGGAAGTTTGACCTCAGTTCAAGTTGGAGATTTTCCAGACAGCTCTGCAGAATCATGGCAGGTCTAATATTTTGTGTTTGGAAATTGGTGACAGATTGGAAATTCTTGAAATTATTATAGATGCCTTTATTGAAGCCAGCTCACATGGTGTCCATCTGCTGGATACAAACAAGTTATCACCTGTTTCGGTTTGATGGACTTGTGTGCCTTTTGCTTAGGTACACTTCAGTTCCGAATCAATGACAGGCTGTTGATCAGACTGTCCTCCAGGAATTCTTCTCTTCACTCCTATAAACCTACTCTACCCGCCTCATTCCAGTCCCATCACTAGGGGTCCTGCACCCCCACTGTATCCTGAGACATAGGTACCAGCATCCTGCTGAATAGTTCTGTCAGGATCAGGTCAGAGGCTATACCTGAATTACATGGTCCTGTTTGCCTCTGAGTCAAATGTGATAACAGCATGCCCAAGTGAGGTGCTTTCATATGGTTCCTTTATCTTTCTACCAGACTCGGATGAACTAGAGCTGCTGCCCAAGAATTCTAAGCCTCTGGAGGTAGAGCTGACTCTCTTTATCTCCCTGGAAGTAGGACACCATCCTTGTGGCTTGGGTTCTCATGTCCTTCAGTATTCACATTGGAAAAGGATTACTCTGCCAGGAGGGTCAGCGGAAAGCCGCTGATTGAGAGAGATAATGAGCCCACAGAAACAAACAGACCACAGTGAGCTGGGGTCAGAGAACAGGCAGCCCAGTGCAACCATCTCAGCACTCTTCTGCAGAAGAAAAAAAGCTCTCTGGTTTAATCCCTGTATTTTAACTGTTCCGCTTCCAAAAGTTCTATTGCAGTCTTTTTGTAGCCATTTCCTATCATCACCTAAAGGATGAGGAATCATCTAAGGGAATAGGGAAAACATTCTCCTCTCCCCTCAGAGTTTTCTACAAAATGGAAAGGAGAAAATTTAAAGACATCATATAAAGGCCTGGGCAGCTTATTCCTGCCATTCTTTGAGGCCCTGCCATGTCTAAAAATCTCTGTTAATCTTCTCACCGTTTTCTTATGACTTCTTTTTTCCTATGAAACGTCCACCCTTGGAGCTGCAACCAGTCACCTTGCTGCTTTCTGTAAAGACTCTGATGTTTTGTCTCAGCCTAAGGGAACTCTGTGTGCTGTTTTATAGTTTTATTGCCAGGATACGTTAAAATTTCTATTGAACCAAATTTATACAGCTTAATAAATTTGTTGCTTTACCTCATTTAACCTTGTCTCAGATTCAAGGTTTGCTGAGTTTCCCTAAAGATACACAGATGCTGCCCATTGATACCTGTCATTCTGTTGACCTCTACAGTGGATTTGGCTGATTGTTCTAAACAAAGGAGGAACAATCATTGGTTATAGGTAGAAGTTGTTGGACTTTACTACAAATAAGCTGTCAAAGTAAGTTTGGAGATGCTATTTTTGAGTAGTTTTTTTTTTTTTTTTCCAACCATACTGTGTCTCTTAAACCAGAGGGCTGCTGCTTCCCATAATATCCTAAGTGGCACCTTTAATGTGTTACTTCTGGGAGCAAGGACATGATGGTGTTGGAAGGTGAACCCCCGTAGCTTTTGTATGAGGCTATCATGAAGCTGGGTGAGAGAACATAGAGGTGAACTTTGGATCTACTACTCAGGCAGGTGTTTCCTTTCAATTTTATTTCTCAGCCATTAAGAATCATGAGTTCTAGACAAATGTAGGTGTATTTTCCTCAGATAATATGATAGAACAAATCTTAAGACAGGAACTAGTTTCCTCCTGACAAAGAAGGAATAACCCATCCAGAAATGGGTCCTAGTCATCCTTTTCAATCTGTGTTCTGTTTCTTATGTTTTTCAGAAATTTAAAAATCATATTTTAGCATGTATTTGATACTCCAAATGTTTCACTCTATTATTTATTTTTACTCATTATTAAATGTGTTTAAAGGTAGTTTTGAAGGTAGTACTCTGTTTTCTAGTTGCTCATGATTATTTTGAACATTTAAGTCTGAGAATTTTAAACTGTACTCAAAGTAATAAAAATTTCAACTTAAACGTGTCAACTAGACCTAAGAAAACTAGATACTGACACGTATTTTATATGTTTATATGTGGATATGGATATATAACACTTGCTAGATCAAAAACAGAGGTTGCCAGAAATTGCAAATTCAAATGACTTAAAATACTGAGTACTAAAGATAGGAATCTTTGCATTGTTAAGGGATATTGTTGATGATTCAAGATAGAGCATCTCCAAATAACTTCCTCTGTGCCAGAGACCAAACTCCCAGGCTGATAACAGATTATATATACACTTTAAATAGTCTCTGAGCAAAAATATTATTTTTGGTTTAGATGTCTTCTAAAGATGGTAGAAGTCACTTTTCTTGTACTTTTTGAGTGAGAGTGAAGATAATATTAGAGAATTGGATGGAAAATAATTTTATTTAAGTCACCCTATTTATATTTTTTCTAGCTGGTCAGTGTTCCTGGTTCTGTTTCTGATGAAGTCATCATGATAAGGTTTTGCTTCCTCAGGATTTTAATTACCACCAGCCTCATTGCTTGCTTCTCTGCCTACTTGGTTCATGGCTAATTGTGTTCACCTTTTTTGTGGGGGCCAGGGGACCTAGTTTTTCCTTCTTTTTATAATCCCTCTCACTTCTCTTGGGTTCTACTTTCATTTTGTTTTCCCATGAATTTATTGGAGTATGTTAACATTAAGCTTATTACCATGAGAATAAGAGAATTATGATATTTATAAGTTATTCATTGTCTGGACTTGACATGGTTAGATTTTCCTACTACTTCTGTAGTTAAATTTCTAATACCAAACACAGCTGAGTTGCAAAGAAATTCTCTCTGAGTTTTATTCACCATGTCTCAGTGACTTGATATTGGGAACTTGGATACAGGTTAGATCAGGCAGAGAAGGATGAAAGTAGGGGAGACACTTCCAGAAGCTCATCAAATCTATTAACTTCATGTAAAAATGTGGTTGCTTCTGAGAAGTGAGATACTTGTCCTTATATATCTATAGGTGTAAATTTCTTTGGTGGTTTAATAAATGTAAAATCACAAGTTGTTATTCAAACAAGTAAATATTGATCTTATGATGTAAGATTATACTAAAAATTGCTAGGCAGAGAACCAAATAGCATCCATTCTCTTTGTGCCCTATAGTGTCCATTTACAAAATGGAGATGATAGAAATTGTTCTTGAATCCCAGTGAAATAATTGAAAAGATTACTTGTGTATTAGTGTCTTTCTGCATTGTTGAATATTCAGTTTAATTAAACAAGATTTTATTGAACATCTTGAGTGTGCACTTTGGTATATTTTCATCATCTACTTGTGAAATGGTGATTCTGCCTTTCCCTCCCACCCAACACCTGGTAACATGTATTGTCATTTCTGTCTCAGAATTCACCTATTCTTGGTACCTCTTAGAAAATGGAATCATATAACCTTTGTCCTTCTGTGTCTGACTTATGTCTTGAAGTCTAGTGCTTTCAAGGTTCATCTGTGTTGTGTAAAATATTTCAAAATTTCATTCCTTTTTATGACTGAATGTTATTCCATTATATGAATATAACACATTTTGTATCCATTTAACTTGTGCCCAGAATTTTAATATATGAAATTGTTATATAATAAAAGGCTACAGGTGATTTAATATTTATGTAAGGGATAAAGGAAGAGCATATTTTGTCAGAGAGGAGATGGAGATAAGTGTGTTTTAGTGGTTAAAAGCAGGCACTCAGCTCTCCCTGAGCTGGGCTGGAAACTTGTCTCTAATATGTGAGTCTGGTGAGCTTGGGTACTTGCTTAGCCTCTGTAGGCTGAGTTTGCCTAATTGTGAAACACTGTTATTGAGGACTCATCAAATTATTATATGCACCTGCTTACAGCTATGTACTATTGTAACAGTGTAAATGCTGTGTTGCTGTTTGTTACAATTATTCCTACTATAACATCATTATTGTGTTATAATTAATGAGGAACCTAAAGAAGAAATCAGGACTGTGTTAAATCTGATGAAGTCTTGCAGGATGTGATTAGAAAAAGAATTCTAGGGTAATTCAGGTGTGTACAAAGAATGCAGATGGCATATTTCTACAGGAAGACAGGTGTCCCACAGTGGTTAAAAGAACAGCTTTGGAGTCCAACAGGCCTGTTCAAATCACAGCCCTGCTGTCTGATTACTGTGTGACTTTGGGTGTGACTCTCTACGCTTTAGTGTTAATCTGTGATCTGGGGATAATGTGATAAGCTCAATAGAATTGCTGTGAGAATTAAAGGATACAGCTTATATAAAATACTTAGCACATTACTTGACAAATAGAAGCGCTTTCAAGAAATGATAGCCTATTAATTTACTATTACTATCATATTTGCAGAAAATTTTAGTACAAAAAGTATCATCGTTTTTTATTGGTCTTGTCATTATATTAGCTACATAGGGTCATAGTGGTAGACGTCACTCCTCCTATGGGAGGAGGTTTAAAAAGGGAGGGGAAGCAAACCCTGGTGGAGTAGCAGTCAGGTTAGCTTCCTCTGGAGAAGCACAGTCCATGTACATGTCGAAGACCTGGATCCAGGAGGAACAACTAGTGTGAACCACTAAATAAAAATAAAATCAAGTGCCTCATCCCTGCTTCTTCCTGCCTGCTTGCTTGCCTGCCTGCATACTCACCTTCATTCCTGCCTACACCTTTCCTTAAAAAAAAATGAGATATTATAGATGTAATGATAGAGCTTTGAACGTGTTTGCACTTGAATTTATGTAATGGGGTGCCTCTAAAATTTTCTTAGAGAGAAAGAATGAGAGATGAGTTGGCAAGGGCATCAGAAAGAGAATGGGCCTTGTTGAAAGAAGTAACTTGAGATCAATCTGATAATGGAGGGGCTGGCAAAGAGTAGACAAAGGAAAGGGAACAGCACTGTATGTACAATTTTTAATAGTTCAAATAAGTAAGAGAAAGAAAATATCTAAAGAAATATAGTTCCTTTTGTGTTTGTGTGTCAGACACTATGCTGGCACTTTTTGTTAACTATTACCATTACATATTTTTAGCAACTTTTTTTTAAGTAAAGGACGGAGGGAGGAGAGGAAAAGACATTTTTAATTTTTATTTATTTTGTATTTCTGCCCCCGACCCACCACAACCTGGGTTGCAATCTGGGTCCTTGGGTTTGATATGGTCCACACCCCAGTTGTCTCAGTTACCTGAGCCACGTCGCACACCATAGCAATTTTATGATAGGAAATTATATGACTTTTTTCCATTTTACAGATAAAGTGGTGAAGATTGCATGGTCTGGAGACAGCTAGTACCCTAACATCATTCCAGTCTTTTCTCCATAATAATAATAGTTTCAGCTGGGAGAGTGAGAACTTTAAGTAAATACCACATTTCTCGACTTCTCTCACCATTAAATGTGACTAGTTGCCTACCCCCTTCCTTCAAACCATGTTGTTGTTATTTGGGGGAAACTTTTCTTAGAGCTTCTCGTACCTTCTTCCCCTTCTTCCTATCATAGACAGATGACAGATGGAACTCACCTGACACCATGCAGACACCAGGGCCATACCCTGGGGACTGCAAAGCAGGAATTCGGAAGAACTGGGTCCTTGTTAACTTTGCATGGAATGCAGACCATGCAGTAGCCCTGTACTGCCCACCTTTAGGCATCTACGAAGGAGGAAAAAGAAACTTTTCTGTTATTTTTCAGCCAGTCCGAATCTTCTTTAACAAAGGTCGCAAAGGGCACCCTGACCTGGAGTCTGCCTCATCTCAGATATCCTCATTGATCTTTGTTCCTCATATGACCACTTGTCTGTACTGAGGGGTTGGGAAAATAAACTGTGGCCAGAAATGCATTCAAGAAACTAGTGTTTTCTCTCTAAGTAGAGCTGTCAAGCTGTACTTCTACCTCTTCGTAGACATGATTTCCTACTTCTTTTCCCTTTGCATGGATGTTCCTAATTCTGAGAAAGTCACTCAGAAAGAAAACAATCGAAGAGTAGTTTGTTTTCATTATCAAGAACAGTGATTTTTAAATAGATTTTGAAAAATTGACACCTATCTTTATGCTAAGAGTCAGTGTAATTATTATTATACATGAAATAAATCTTAGGAAACCACATACAGAAGGTAAAGATACTAGAGAACTTTTATTCCGTGATCCTTCTTTTCAGCAATAATTTAAAGATGTTGAATTCTGTCAGTTGAACAGTTGTTGACTGGCAACTGGTCATTGTGGTAACTTCAATTTATAATACAATAAAAGTTTTAGGAATGCAGGTTCACTTTTCATCAAATATGTGATAACACACCACCCCCACCACTACATTTCTAATCCTCATCCACCCCTGTCCATTGGACCCCACTACCCTTTGAGAGCATACAGTTTTAAAAGACCTTATTCCTCAACATTAGAGACTCAAGAAAATGACTGTCCTTGGTTGAAATCTCTGTACTACTTGACAAAGTTTAAGGTTGAAAAGTTAAGTTGAGGAGCTCATACTTTTAAATCGAAAGACAAGCAATAGTTTTCCTTTTTCAGTAGTCCTTATACAAAATCAAACCAAGTTGGAATTGGGAGAGACCTTTGTGACTAGTTAAGCCAATCCCTCCATTTTGTGTTTGAGTGAACTGACATCCAGAGACTGACTTTTCTAAAGCCATATACTTAGTAATGAGAGAGAAGATAGGTCCTCTTGAATCCCAAGACAGTGCCCATTTGCTTTCCATTATTTTTTAAATCATTGGCTTTAGTACATACACAATTTTAAAGGTCGTTTTCCAATGCCAAGAGACTAAATTTGCCTTCTAAATATATTACCATTGTTAACCTTTAATAAGAAAACAGCAAGGTTAGTGTATTTCAAAATGCATGTATTTGGTAATAACAGAGGATATTGATTTAGGGCTACATGTTCAGGTTAGAAACCAAAAGGTGTCTCAAGGAGGGACCTGGATGGTGGTGTGGTACTGGGGTTCTTTTGGTGAGAAAACAAAAGATGAGGTAGCAGTCAGGGGAGGGATGATAAAATGTAAGTTGATAAAAGCTCACTTTTTTTAGACATTTCAAACTGGATAGTCTCCTTCCTGACTCTTGAAATATTGGCAGACTGCTTCAGTTCAGGAGTTTGATTCAATTTAAAGGGGGACAATGGACAGTTTTCCTGCTGTGGTTCACTCCAGACCACGTAATACCAACTTTTCACACCATTAAAAGAAACTGATAGTGTTCTAGTTTTAATTAGTGTACGTGGTTATATAGGAAGAGGTCCTTGCTCTTAGGATAAAAAAACAAAAATTACTGAATATCAACTTTTATTCTAAGTACTTTATAAGCCACTGGGATCTTTTCTTTTAAAAAAGAGTATCCAAAGAAATTTGCTCTATAATCTCACTACGTTCTGGTAGACTTTTACATCAGTTTTTTCTTCCTGCTCCTGATGTGTGTAGAGATTGTAAGAAGTGACCACTATTGTTTCTGAACTTTTAATCTTCTCTTACCATAGTAAACTATTGAATGCATATATAGTTGAGAGTAGAAAGTGCTTAACAGGGAGATGTTTAGAGAAAGGTAAAACCAAACTTTAAAGGCCTCCTATTTAGCTCTTAAACATTGTGGATAGTGCCTGAAATTAAATTTACTTTTGCTACCAGAATTCTTTCTTCATTGACTATGCAAACTAATAACATGAGCAAGATTAGAAAGGAAATGTTTCACATGGTTAAAGAAATAAACTGTTTCTGAGCCACCTTCTTCCATAGTTGGGAGCGGTGATTAACATACACATCAGGTCTGCTAATTACAGCGCCTTATCCGGTCAACACAGCTCACCCCTCAGGACCTTTTTGTCACTTGGTGGAACTTGAAAGTAATAAATTTGCTTTTCTTTATAATTATTCTGTAATTAAAATTGCACAAATTCAAATCTTTTTCTCATGGCATTGCCCTGATTAACTGACTTTAAGTAAGTAACCATTTCCTTTTATATACTACAAAATAAATACTGCTGTGTTTATTCATGTATGTGACAATAAATTATGGTTCAGACTTCATTATTTACACCTAAGAAACCAGTCAAACTGTTTAATTATGTGGAAGGAAGGGTAGAATGGATTCTCTCTTAGACCTTTCAACTTATTTTTTTAGAGTTTTTATCCAGATGGGATAACTATTTGCATGGATATAATATTTGATACTCTGCTCGTGCCCGCCCCACAATGTCTTTCTCTAGATCTCAGAGGAATATCACTTTGACCTTATTCCAGAAAATAATTTCCAATTCCTTAACCTTCTCTTGTTAATGCATTAGAAAGACAGAAAGATTTTGGTTGGTGTTACATTGATTGTGTTCCCCCCATCACTCCACTAGAAAGTACTTCTCCATGCCCAGAGTCAGTATGGATCTCTTTTTTTTTTCCCCCAAGGGTGGTTTTTTCCTAATTTAGATGTGTCTGTGACATTGGTTATTGTTAAGTATTCTTTCTTGACCCTTTCTCCTTCATGTTCTTACCACCGCTCTCTATTTGTTTTCCTTCTCTCAGTCATTGTGTAACTAATACTTATGATGCTCTTTGCTAGATCCTGGGGATGTAAATGGTGAACACACACACTCCCTGCCCTCAAAGAGATTATAGTCCACAGAAGAGAATGGTAAAGAGTTTCATGCTTTTATGCCTTTATCCATGCAAGTCCTTCTGGTTGAAAGCCTCTCTTCCCCTCCTCTTTACACAAGCACACACACACATTTATACTCTTATGCCAGGATATAGCACAGATATTAGATTTAAAAAGGCACACAAATTCATCTTTTTATCACAAGCCTTGGATTCTATTCTCACTCAGCCATTTTCTAGCCAGGTGACTGAGTTAAATTACAATTTAACTCTTTTTGAAGAATTTGTTTCCTCCTCTTGGATGTGGCCTAGTAATTATCTGCCCATTGATCACATTGCCAGAGCTTAGATGAGGGAGTGCTTTTAATCAAGTGCTGGATAAACCGGAAACTCTCCAACAAGATGAATGCTTTCATCTCCTTCAATTTGCTTCTTCCTTGCGCTATCTTCCTGGCTCTTTTTCCTCATCTCTTGTCCTTTGCAAAGGACCCTAACAGTAAGTTGTTTTTGTTCTAAAAATAGTGCATCCCCATCTGTTATTGGAGGAAATACAATTATCTTATCAGAAAATATATAGTTTCCTAGTAGCTATAAACTATTTTGAAGTCATTCTAAAACCAGCCATTACAACCTGAGTTCAATCTGTTTTTAACACATAAAGAAAGCTATTTCATAACACCCTGAAACAGATTTATGCTAAATAGTCTTATAAAATGAAAATGCTGTAGCATCAAATATTAATATTTTGCTAGCAGCAGGCAGCCCAAATGTTAATGGCTGGCATGCATTTGAAGGCCTACTTAACTGTGAATTTTATTAGGACCATTTCTCAGAGCTGGAGTTATAAATGGGCTTATAAATGAGAAATTAGCCTTGCCTCTAGGGAGCAGCAGGTTCTTTGAAATCTTAATTAACCCATCACATTGAGCGTCCCTCCTTTCAATTGCCAACTCTTGGTTAAATGTTAAAGAAAACATCATCTAGTTAGATACAGTTTAAATAATGGGAATATTATTCTTTTATATGTTGAAATGAAAATAATTGCAAAATGAAAAAATAAACAAAAATGCTGTTCATATTTGCCCTTTTGAATATTTTGTCTTTTGTAGTTGTTAAAAATATCATACTGTAAAATATAGGAAATGTTTAAAACCAAAAATAAGTCTAAGAAATAACAAGCTCTACTTGTGACTTTTAAAGTAGCACATTCTTTTTCTTCCACACAGAAGGTCACAGAATGAGGCAATTTAAGAAAGGAAGTTAATTTTTTAAATGAATAACCATTAGGTTTATTATATGCATCATTGTTGGACTGAGTGCTTTAGTGATAAAAAGTTCATGAAATAACATTTGCATTTTATTTGACAAAGTGTCTTTTATTTGTGATTTTGTCTATCTGAACCTTGATGAAGAGTTAGACTTTTTGCCCTTGCAAAGTAATTAGACCTTCTTGACACCTGCTGATGTTTCTTTATTCTTATACCTTCCCTTCATGTCAGTTCCACAAATAGCATATACAGTTCCCTCAGAGTAAGAATAATACTTACATGCTACTGTTTCATAACTTGCTGATTTCCCCCCTTAAAATTCACCAGTTACTCTTTGATTACATCTATCTTTCTGATTTTTTCCTGTCAAATCTGTCCAACCATTGGAACTATTTGTACCATCTGTCTTGATTCAGAAGGGTTGATACCAAGTGGATAGGACTATGAATACTTGATCTACATTTTTAAGAGAACATTTCTTACTCCCTTTTAATGGTGGTTTTAGAGACTTTTTCAAGCTTTATTGTGCTATAATTATCATATAATGTTTTACTTTAAACATATAGTGTGATGATTTCATATATGTATATATTGTGAAAAGGTAATCACAATAAGTTGTATTAACAAACAACCCCTCATAGTTTTAATTTTCCCTCATGATGAGAACTTCTAAGATTTACTCTAATAGCAACTTTTAAATATATAAAACAGTATTGTTAACCACAGTGATCATACTGTACATGGCCTCCCAGAGCTTACCAGTGTTATAACTGGAAGTTTATACCTGAAGATTGGCTTCATTTATTTCCCCACTTCTGCCCTGTACCTATGGCAACCTCCTTGCTGATTTCTTTCTTTTTTTTTTTTTAAGAAAAAGTACAGGCAGGAATGAAGCTGAGCAGGCAGAAAGGCAGGCATGAAGAGGAGAAAGAATCATTTATTTTTTAATTTAGTTGTTTATCTTGGTTGCTCCCCTCATCCCTGGATCATGAAGCTAAGTCCTTGCGATGTATGTGGACTGTGCCAGCAGACTTAACTGCTAAGCCGCCAGGGTACTCCTGATTTCTTTTTCTTTCAGTTCATAGAAATTATATTTCAGATTCCACATACATGTGAAATAACATTTGCCTTTCTTTATCTATCTTAGTTCACTTGGTACATTGCTCTCAAGGTCCATCCATATTGTCACAAGTGGTAGCATTTTATTCTTTTTGGTGACTACATAATATTCCATTATATACTGTAGTAATTGTATATGTGATGCTATATATAATTGATGTAATTAAATATAATTCATTTAATCAATAACATCATATTTTCTTTATCCAGTCATGCATCAATGGACACACAATGCTGCAGTAAACATGGAGGTACAGATATCTCTTCAAGACAGTGATCTTGTTTTTTTTTCAGACATACATCCTTAAGTGGTGGTTTAAATTTTAATTAAATGAATTTGTTTAAAGCATATTTAATTAAATATAACTACATTTAATAAAATATAAATAAACTGACACATTTTAAGATGATGTCTAGAAAACATCATTGTTGTGGTGGAATATATACTTATAAGTGAAAAATGATAACCAGTCTTTTTCCAGAGACACATTATATTTGAGATAAATTCTTTTGTTGTTAGTGCTTTCTTCAAATGAATACTTCAATGTGATATTTTTTAAGACATTTATAAGGGATTTATAAAAATGTGATGACTTTGTTATCAATTTACATTTTCTTAGACTTAGTATTCCTTGGAAATTATCTTAATAGCATCATATAATTTTATACATGTACATGTTAGATTTTCCAATATTAACTACTTAATGAAAAAATACAGACATAACAGTCATTTAATTCACAATGATAAACTATGGAGTCTTGATTTCCCAACATTTGCGAAGTCCTTTTTCAGATTTAGCAAATATTATGTCTTTTTATGCAAGGCATAGTTGCATAGTTATAATACTTAATGTTTAAGACAGTCTTATGAGTGGAAGGAATGTGTTTGGGGCAGAAGAAGGAGCATGTATGTGCAACAAAATGTGATTATAATAGCATGACACATTGAAAATGTCAGAGTGTTCAATGCCAACCTGTGGGGACAGCTAGGAGGACAAGAAGACTAGAATAATGGATTAAGAGAGATCTTGGGGGCATTGAATAGCAAAGGGGTCAAAGAAGTTTGGATTTTGTTCTTTGGACAGATGGTTTTTAGATGACATTTAGTGTATTTGTGAATCTTTTGAGATTATAGACAAATGTGTGTGTTGTAATAGTATACACATACATATGTATATCCACATCCAAACTTCCCACGAAGAGTCCATAGTTTTCAACATATTTTCTGATCTCACAAAGAATCGCTGCAGTAGCTATGACAAAGTCACTTAGACATTTTAGTTATGTGGTGATGGGATAGGATTTATTATGTGTTTGCTTTTCAGAAAAATGATTTTAGCAGCAAGATCACAAGAGGTGGAAAGGTTTAAAAGTTATTTAGTAGAAAACTACCTTGCACTATATGCATAAATGGACTCAAATGGATCAAAGACCTAAATGGAAAAGCTAAAATTATAAAATTCTTAGAGGAAAACATCATAGTAGATATTCATGACTTTGGATTTGACAATGGTTTCTTAGACATGAAACACAAAGCACAAGCAACAAAAGAAAAAAAAGAGATACTTGACTTCATCAAAATGTAAAACTTTTGTGCATCAAGAACACAATCAGGAAACGAAAAGACTGCCCAGAATATGAGGGAGTATTTGTAAATCATATATCCGAAAGGAACTAGTATACAGAATATAAAAAGAACTCTTAGAACTCAATCATAAAAAGACTAATAACCCAAAGAAGATATACAAATGACTGCCATGAAAACATGCTCAGTATCATTAGCTATTATAGAAATGCAGGTTGAACTCACAGTGAAGTACTACTTCATGCCCATTATTAGATAGCTGGAATCAAAAAGTGAAGGTCATGATATGTGGAAAAATTGGAGCCCACTTAGTTTGCCAGTAGGTATATAGAAATGCTTTGGAAAATTGTCTGACATATCCTCAAAAGTTTAGAAAAATTTCTGTCTGAACTAATAATTCTGCTCATATATATATATATATATATATATATACACACCCAAGAGAATTGAAAATATGTTCATACAAAAACTTATATACAAAACTCATAAAAACATAATTAATAATAGCCAGAAAAATGAAGCCAACCTAGATATCTACAAAGTAATCCATTGATAAATGAATTTGGCCTACCCATACAGTGGTAGAATATTATACAGCAATGAAAAAGTATGATTTACTGGCATATGTTTCAACATGAATGAACTTTGAGAACATTAGGCTAAGTGAAAGAAACCAGTCAGACAACCCCATGTGTTCTATTATTGTTTATATGAAATGTCCAGGGTAGACATTTATAGAGGTATAAAATGGAGGTTACCTGGGGCTAGAAAAAATGGGAAGATTGGGGCTCATGACTGAAGAGTGTGAGGTTTATTTTTGCAGTATGAAAGCATTTTAAACATAGACTGTGATGATGACCGCATGCATCACTGTGAATAAGCCAAAGCCATAGAAGTGCATATTTTAAATGGTGAACTTCAGATCAAGTCAATTATATATTGATAAATCTTTAAAAAATACATATTATTAGAGTTCTAGGTACTAAAAGAAGGTTGAGGCAATAGAAACGGAGAAATGATGATGGGTCTGAGGGTCAATAATGAGAAAGAACAGGTCTTTGTCATAATTTTAACAGTATTGGTCTTGATGGGAAGATGCTTATCAGATTCGTACCTGGGGCACTAGAGAGTGGTGCTAATTCTCCACCATGGGCAGGAATATGAAGGGAAAGACTGCTTTAGCACATCTCTGATGAGCGTATCTGATGATGACTCTGCATTTGATGAGTGTGCTGCCTGGTATCAGCAGACAACTTAAAATGGAGGCCAGAAACCTGGAAACCTATTATTAGAATTATTGGTGAATGACTTATAGTTGAGGCCTTGAATGTATAAAACCACGCAAGGAGAGTATTGATTAAGAAGATAAAAATGCTGGGAACGTGTAAGAATTTTACAGAAGAGTTGCCAGCAAAGGAGACTGAAAATTGCAAAGAGGTGAGAGGAATTTCAGGAGTCCATGAGGGAAGAGGTTCAAGGAAGAAGGAATGGGCTGTAAAATAAGTGATTTCTGGGCATATGATTACCTGCATGATGACTATAATCATTAATGTGTTGTGTATTTGAAATCTGCTAGGAGATTAAATAGGTCTTTAAATGTTCTCATCACATGCACAACAAAAGAGTGGTTAGTTTTCTCAAATGCTGACCACCTCACACAGTATATATAGCACATTGAAAAATATCCTTCATGCTTAACCATTCAGAGGTCACTGTAGTCTCAATGAGCGGTTTCAGTGAGGTGCTGAGGGTGGAATCCATAAGGAATTTAAAGAAAATTTTCTTTAAAGACACCGTAGAGTTAACTTTAAACCGACAAACTTGTTTTTTCTAATTCTTTTCTGCCTTAACCCTAGGTCTTTTCTCTTGAATCTAAGCATTTCCAATCCATGATACTTCCTTTAAAAAAAAAAATCACATATGCTTTAATCCAGGTTGATTTTTCTTTTCATAACCAAAAATAGCAATGCAAACTATAGCATCTGTATCAGGCACATTAAGATTCCCAAATTATGTAAATCTCTAATTCCACACACAAATGGATTTATATTAGAATCTATTTATAAAGTAGGGAAAATTCCTTTCACCAGAATCTTAACTCTTTTATTTCCCAAATGTTTTTAAAAGAAATTTCCATTAAGAAAAAAGTGACTGTGCCTCACTCAGTGGAGGGTTCCTAACCCCTAACTCACTGGTTCTACGTTGTTCTCTACTGGTTTGGTTGTGGGGGAGGGCGGGGGGTGGTGGTGGCACATGCTGGCAGGGCCCAGAAGTAGTGCATTTGCCGAGGATATTCCGTAGAAGAAGAGCCAGCAAAGTTCAGATTTCACCCTTTATGAGTACTTCACTGATTTTGATTTTGATTGCAATGTCAAATTCTTTCAAGATAATTGTGCTCCTTATTTTTCCATGTCCCTGAAGGCTTACCTTCAGAGACCACCAAACCCTAATGGGGGTGGGGGTGGGAGGTGGCAGGCATTAGTCCTTGAGCCTTGGGAGCTAAGCTTCTCTGTGATTGTTTTATTGTTTGCAGCCAAAAGATAAAAGTAGTTGATGAACATTGTGTGTGTTCATGTGTGTGTGGTTGTATCAAAGAAATTTCTTCTTAAATTGTTCATTGTTAATTGTGTGGTGTGAAATATAGACTGAGATGCAATTTCAAGAATTTACCATTGTGAAATAGAGTTAATAAATATTTTTAAATATTAATAAATTTTTCAATGGGAAATTCTATTTTAACTAATACAGTATAAAAAGAATAGTCACAATTTTCAATGTAATCAAAGACAAGGTGACTTGTTGAAAATGCAAGGGACAATGCGGGCCAGGGGTTGAAGCTGAAAAGCAGAAGGGACAAACTTAATTAACAGGAGAGTTGGGCCAGAAAGGAAGACACAAATCACCAAAATCGTTCCCCGGTTGAGTGTGTGTCAGGTTGTACCTTACAGTACTGTTTATAAGCGGGAGCTTTCTAGCAAGGTGCCTCCTTTTTCCTTCCTTCCAAAGAGGAAGACCTGTTCCTACTCTTTGAGAGTGCTTTTTTTTCCATTTTCTTCAATAAAACTTTCCTTATTGTTAACACTTTGAGTGGTCCTGGAGTTCCTTTTGGAGACTTAACTCAAGAGCTCAGCATGTGGGGTGAAGGAAAGATGGAGGTGAAAGAAGGAAACAGCTGGGATTGGGGAGTCCGCCAGCCGCTCTTGGGAGCAGGCTTCTATGGCACTGAAACCAAGCCCAGGCTGGGTGGCCCATTAAATGTGAGACCCTCAGTGGGCACCCCTCCCCGTTCCTCTGCCAGCCTCCAGTGCTTCTGGAACAGTCTCATCTATGCTCCATATCAAAATGGTACCATTGTAATCAGCTATTGTAATGCTTGCTGATTACTTAGTTTATGAAATTTTAAGGAAATCTTAAAATCATTCAGAAAAAGTAATGCTTAAGTGTAGATGCTAGCATTTGTTTATTTAAAAATTTTAAATTAATGCTTTTGTTTAAAATATACAACCTATACATTTTCCCCTTTGAATTGGCATTTTAGCCATAAAGGTTACTTCTCCCCAGGCTCCCACAGCCATAAAATCTTTCAAGTGGTGCTGATACTTTCTCATATTAATATATGTAGTGAATAAATAAATTATTGTTTGATAAGGCTCTGCACAGTACTAAAATCTCAGGTGTAGGTTTATGTCCTTAGACTAATTTTGAAGTCATTTTCTTCTTTAACTAGAGAGATTGATTTTTATTTGGCCAAGGAGAGACGGGTTAACTAAGTAAACATTCTCAGCATCTTTGTTTTTTATTTGCCAGAGGAATCCATTTCTCCCTGGCTTGTTGTCTTTGGGATCTCAGGCCCTTGGGCTGTATCTTAATTTGATCTTATTTTCCAGTCATCAATTCCGTTTTTCTGTGCCTCACAGGCTTGGGATTCTCACTAATAACATGATGTTGACCCATTGTTATCTTGATGTCCTCAATTTCCTTTCAGTTCTTGAGGTTTAGATCGGATCTTTCGGCCTCTATTGATAGCAGTATCTGTGGCTTTTAACTATTATTTGATCTTTTGTATTAAGTAAATTTAGCACAGCTTGCTTGAGAATTTCAAATGTGACTAGTTTGATCAAATATGGTATTTTTCTAATCAGAGCATATAAAAGCAACTTAAGAACAAAATGGTTTCTGAAGAGTCCCCAAGAAACTGATTTTTTCCAGTACTGTGATATTAGTAATCTGGGTAAAGCTGCCAGATTTAGCAAGTAAGAATACAGGATGCCCATTGAAATTTAAATTTCAGATAAACATAAGCTAATTTTGAATATGAGTATGTCCCATGCAATCCTAAATCCTCTGCAATTTAGCTGGACATCCTGTATTTTATCTGGGAACCTTAAAACTGGGTAAAGCACAGCAGCTTTTAACCCTTGTGGAGTTCTAAAACTATAAGACATCTAAAGTCCACATTATCATTGAGCATATTGACTTGAATACATTTTCTTTACAGGGCACTGGTTTTTGGAGTAGTTAGCCTACTTATTGTCTTTAGCAAAAAACTGAAAAAGCTAAGAAGTTGAGAGTTCTATTTATGAAATATTGTGTGTTTTCTTCCCCTCCATTGCCATCCTCCCCGTCACACTACTGACATTCCCTGGATTCTTCCTGTGGGCACTGGGACATGAAGTCGCAGTATCTACTCTTAGGGTCAGAGCCAGACCACCCTTTTGCCTCACTCACAATCTCCATCTCTCACTTTCAGGGGCTACAAATTCCTCTGGCAAAAGCAGTGATGTCCTCTTGACTGAGGGTCCAAATGCTGTATCTTTGTTGTTGAAGGTATCAAAATCACCTACCATCTTTCCTCTTCCCATAGCTTTCAACTTTTCTATGCTAGGACAGGTTCTCTGGCCCATGCTTTTCCCTTTCTGTATCAGGGCTACATCATTTTTCCAAGAGATATCCTGAAGTTTAATTGAAAAACATAGGAAGTTAGGGTAAAAAGACAAGAAAAAATTTTAACACATTAGATTGCATACATCAAGTGCATGTGTTTACCCTCAAAAGAATCATTCCATGTAAACTAAGTCATTGGCACCATGAAGGCATTATGTCATTTTTAAATAGTTTTATTATTGCTTTTGTTTACATTGCTACATGCATTAGGATGTTGAAATTGAGCCTCAGTTCGTGTGCATTTCACACCACACCTACTACCAGGTTCTAGTGCTCATTGCCACCTTGTTCCCTCCCCCTGGTAGCTACAGCCTGTGTCCTGGGAATTTTGTTTGAGATTTGTCTGTTCATTTGTTTTGCTTCATTATATTCCACATATGTGTGAAGCCATCCTTTATTTCTCTTTATCTTTCTGGCTTATTTTACTTAATGTGATCCTCTCCAATTCCTTCCAGTTTGTTGCAAAAGGAACAATTTTATCTTTTTTAACAGCTGCATAGAATTCCATTGAGTGTATGTATATACATACACACACACACACACACACACACACACACACACACACACACACACACACACACACACACACATATATATCACAGCTTCTTTATCCAGTCATCTATTGACAGGCATTTAGGTTGTTTCCATGTCTTGGTTATTGTGAATTATGCTCTTATAAGGGTGCAATTCTTTTCTGATTGATGTTTTTGTATTCTCTGACTAGAAGTGGGATTGCTGGATTGGTGGGAATATAAATTAGTGCAACCTCTTTGAAATCCATTATGGAAATTCCTCAATAAAAAAAGATGGAAGATGGATCTACTAGTATGATCGTTAAGACAATGTCATAGCCAGAGTCAGCAAGAAATCCTAACTCGGATGAGTGCTACTGTCAGTGCCCACTTAGATGCCTGCAGCGCTGCACTGTCTGCATAAACCACTTTGCTGATGTTGGGTTAAAGATGGATTTAAGCAAAATGAGTGCTTTCTATTTATCAGATTGAATCTGCAAAGACTTTTTTGACTTTTCTTTCCTATTTTTGAGGAAGTTAGCATTATGGACTAAGATATGATGACTTGCTCTAAAGTTACTTCCAAGTAACCCCTAGAAAAGCAGGATTTTGAAGGAGACCAGTTAGTCTCTTGTAGGTGAAAGTGCTGTGAACTGTGACCCCGCTGTGGCGTGGTCCCATCAGATACCATTCTGTCTTCCAATGGGTATTCAGCTTCTCTGCCCAGGGAGCCAACTCCAAGCTCTTCACAGGGCAGGTATCATTTTCTAAGAAAGGAATGTTTGCCCTAACCTCATTTGTGGTTCACTGTGAGGCATGACCTATGTCCTCTAGAGTAGCAATGCAGACTTTTATTCTGTGCCTTTCTGTCTTGGTTTAACCATTTCCTTCTTTCATAGAATCATTTATTCAGAAAGTATTTATTTGTTTAACACTTATCATATAGGGTCCTAGCAGTATTGCTATAATGTGTGGTCCCTATCCTCCAGTGCAGGTAAAATATGACTTACCCCCAGGCAGTATGTAATCAGTTTTCTATAAATATATATAATTTGGTATTACAAAAGCCCAAAGGAAGGAGTTATTATTTTCACTTGGGATCATTAGGAAAGTACCATAGAAGAAGTCAGACACAAGCCTTTATAAAGGGACAGGATTTCACTAGGGGAAATGTAGAGAGTAGGGTCAGCTAAGACCCTACACAAAGGCATTGAAGCTTGAAAGAACAGCTTTATGGACTGGGATGTGATTCAGAAGGAAAGCAGTAAGGACTTTAATCTATTTGAGGACGGCAAGTGGGATCATATTATAGGTGAATTGGAATGCTATACAAAAGCAAACCAGCACTTTAAGTAGATTAACCTGAAAGCACTCTGCAGGCTGATTGAAGGAGAGACAGTCTCCTCTGTGATGGGTTAGCAGCCTTTTAAATGATCTCAGCGTAAAGTAATAATGTCCTGAATAATGATGATAGTATCAGAAAAGAACACACGTGCTTGGTTATCTAAACAATAATATTTTTGTCCTGGGAAATGCCAATTATAACCAATTAACATGCAAATCGCCATATATATACATACATATATGTATATATATACATATACATATATATATATATCTTGGTATCAGCCACTTAAAACTGGAAAAAATTGGAGCCTTTACTTATATAACTAGGCCAAAACAAAAAAGTAGTGTAGTGGCAGACAAATGCTGGAAAGCAGCTTTCTTTCAGCCCTCAGAGCTTGAGAGACTCAAATGAAATGAGAAATAAGTGGACTTACTTAAATAGTTTCTTAATGTTTGTAGTAGTTACATTTTCTTTCCCCTTATTAGAAATTCTGACCCTAAGAATCCCTTCTTTGCAACTTGAGTTTATTAGGAAAATATTACATAAAAATCTGTGACCTTTATAGCACTTAAATCAGAAGCAAATCAAGCATATCGATAAAAGGGAAGGGGTCATGTTTCAAAAGCAAGAGAGCATAGTCATAAACTGTTTCTAGCTCTATTTTCCTCATGCTTCTGACAGAATTTAAATAACTGGCAGTTTAAAATATAGAAACGATTCTTTTTTTATGAGTATCTTGTGGAGTAAAAGACATTTGTCTTTCTCAATTTGTAATTTTAAAAGAGTTCTTATCTCAAAAAAGAGGAGGATCAGTATCTTTGAGTCAATATGTCACTAAGACCAGTAAAGAATCAGAGGCTATTAAATAACATAATTCAGATGGATAGAAAGGATTTTCCTAAGGATTCTTGTCTAACCTTGATCTTGTTCTCTTACTTCAAGCTATTTTACTGAGAGTTATATAAACCTTGAAGAATACTTCAGATTTCTGAAACATCGTATTTATTATAATTTGCCTCTAGTAGAATTTTGAACACATGTGATTCATCTATCACTTAAAATAAAAAGACTGATTTTGAAATAATATGACATTTCAGTTCCTACTTTTTATTCATTCTTATATAAAAAATTGGTAAAATGTAGTGAAGAAAACCCAGAGTTTTGGTGAATTCAATATCTATCGAAGTCCTGATTTGTATTTTGAGCTGGAGATCCTTTTTTTTTTCTATAGTTTATATAATATATGTAATTATTTTAATCTGTCATCTTTGGTATTATAAATAAGGACATTTGGGTATGCATTTTGCTGTGAAAATTTGGTTGAAAGTTTGAATCCTTATGGAGCCCAAGGCCTTGGGTTAGGCCCAGGGCCAGGATGAAAAACCAAAATGAACAGCTAAATAAGTAAATGTTTCTTCTTTCTCTCTCATCTTTTCTTCTCTAAAAAAAAAGAGCAAAAAAAACAAAAACAACCTCACAGCAAAAGTGTCCCTGAGTGTCACAGGGAGAATGTATATACTATCTGTGCCTCTCTTATTTTGCTTTATTAGTACCCTTTACTAGGTGCCTACTAAACTCGCAGACATCAGGGAAACACAAATAAATAAGAACTGAGCATGGCCCACCTATAGGTGGGAAACCAGTAATTTGAAATAACAGCACAGAAGACTAGAGGATTAGCTGATAAAGGGCGGAAAAGGGAGAAAAAGACTTCTAGAAAAACTCTTTGTATATCAGCCTAGAGTTGGGAGTACTTTACTCCATTGAGATTAAGAATGTAAAAGAACACCTGATTATATGGGAAAGTCTGAATTGTGTTTTTTGCTTTCTAAGCTTTAGATGTGAGATGATAGGTCTATTGGATCAGTAAATGTTAAACAACAGCTTATGAACTTTTGCTTCTGGCTATTTAGATATTTGTTAGATTAAGATTGCTTAGAAGTACTATAGAGATCTTGATAGATTAAATCTAGGTGAGATATGGAATTACTGGGTTCTGAAATAGCTTCTCAGATTATTTTGATAATCAGTAAGATTTAGCATCTAGTTTAGTAAAGATCCAGAGAGAAGTCAGATGGTAGTTGAAGTCCCAGAAATGGATAGGATTTCTCAGGGAGAGCGTGGAGACTGAGCAAAAAAATAAGGGTAAGGATGTAACATAGTCAGACAAGGTGTTGGCAAAGGAAAAACTAACAAAGACAATAAAAAGGATATACTATGTCAAGGAGCTGATGTATATCTATATCTATATCTATATAGATATAGATATAGATATATACCTACCTTTTCTAAGTTTAGAGTAACAATGCCAAATCCATATAGAGAAAAAAAATGTAGAATAAAAATCTTCAGATTTCTTCTCATTGTTTGGTTGTATTCCAAAAAGGACTAATTAAGTGTTAAATGTGTCCTATCACAAAAAGGTGTCTTCTATTTCCAGAGGAATCTGTTGGTGAAACAGAAATTGACTCTCTTGAAAAGAGAAAAATGGACAGTATCAGAAAAGGCAGATGTAATATTAACCAGAACTTGTAAAACAAACAAAAAGTCCTATTGTATACTTAATAGATGGAGCTAGAATATTTAATTTATTGAGATGAACTTTATAATTGAGAGCTAAAACTATGGTAGTCCTTCAGGAACAAATCCTTTTTTTCTTACATCTTTTTCTTTTTTTATTATCGTTGTGGTATATCACTGCACCTTCTACTCTTCAACTTTTAGAGAGCAAAAACTTATGTTGCTAGAAACACGTGCTTTTATAAAAAGGAATGAAGTGGCAGTTATACAACCTGACTTGATATAAAAATTCTTTACCTCTTTCAAAACCCATATCCCAGTATAGAGTGTACTTACTGATCCCAAAAGTTTATTAATACATAAACATCATTGGCATTTTTTTGGGGGGGATACAGTTATTCACTTAATACTCTCAAAATTCCAAGTGACCCTTTATACAAGTAAGTTATAGGATAATTTCGTTAGTTATGTGGTCTACTTTTAATTTAGTGGTCTTCATTTCACTCATGACTTACACATTTTTGAGTGAATTAATGGTCAAATAATCAATAGTGGTCTAATTTTTTTATATTTTTAACCTCTGAAGTTCTATATTAAAGGTGATTCCAATTGGCTGTTGTTGGTAAGCTACTGTTTCATGTAGAGATGTTGATTTGTAATGATGAACACCTTAAACCTATAAATGTTATGATGCAGTGTTTCTTTAATACAATTTTTAATGTCATGTGAATTAACAGCATTGGGGGATTATTGAGAATAATATTTTGTTAAAGTCAGAAGAAAAAGTAGGCAATGATTCATATTTTTGACTAGAGAAAATTTACCAGTGAGTGAGAATACCACAGTGAGATTTCCAAATATGTTTATGGCCAAATTGTTGAGTTCAACCAATTTCAGCATTAGAGAGTGCCTTCACTTCTGATACCAGTTAAGTTTAGGGTGTTTGCAAAACCTCTACAGGACTAATTATAAAGTGAAGGGGGGAAAAGGGAATAGTGGTAAACCTTCTGTACTATATACAGTTGTATATAAATTGTAAATTGGCTGCCATGTATACCTCAAAACAAGTTAAAATGCCATATTCCTTCAATAAAATCAGTTTTTAAAAAGCAAAGGAAAAAACTACTCTCAGTTTCAATAGTTCACTAGAAAAACTCATAAAACTCACTGAAATCCACTAAACTTGTGGTTCCACTGTTCTACAACTTAAAGATACAGAGGAAGGCCTGCCATGGGAAGGAGCACTTTAGGGATAGCTCAGAAGTACTGTAGGTGGAATTTCCTTTGTTGTTTCCCTGTGAAGTCATGGACAACACTGCTTTCCAAGCATCTTTGTGTTAGAGTCCACATGGAGTTTGTAAGCCATGTCAAACATGGAGTTTTGGAAGCACTGAGTCTCGTTGTCCAGAGTTTTTATAGGGACTCATCCATGTATTGCCTACCTAGGACTGAATTTAGTCTCTAGCCTCACCATAGACAGAGCTAATACTTCATGGTCCAATGTTTACTGCAGCATTATTTACAGTAGCCAAGAATTGGAAATTACCTAAGTACCCATCATTGGATGGATAAAAGAGATGTGTATATATACACAGTGGAATACTACTCAGCCCTTAGAAGAAATGAAATCCTGTCATTTCCAATGACATGGATAGAACTAGATGGAATTGCGCTAAATGAAATAAGTCAGAAGGAGAAAGACAAATACCAGATGATCTCACTCATGTGCGGAATATAAAGAAACTACATAAGGGAACAGATTAAACAAAACCAATCCTTGGGCACTGGCAATGGGACAGAGGTCGCCAGTGGGAGTCAGGTGGCAAGTGGTGGTGGGTCTGATGGACAGTGGTGGGCAGGGAGTGTTGTCATGTAGCTGAGGAATGGGGAACCTGCGCTTGGGTTTATATTATTTTGTAAAGTATAGTTGCCTCAGTAAATATACAATTTTAAGAATACTTCATGATCCAAATTCCCTCCATAAATCACATATTTAGACTGTCAATGGCCAGGATCCACATGCAGACAGAGACCTCCTATCAGGCATGAATGACATTTTAAGGTCTTAGAGGTCACCTTCTAGTAGCCAGTGGTGAGTGCCAGCCCTCACCTTTGGGGAGGATTGGTTCTTCACTACAGACCAGTTCTTTCAGATAGCGAAAGAAGATGAAGCCTGATTGAAAGAAGAGTTCAAAAAACCATGACTGCAAAGACCATGGCAGATGAAATGGTTCCTTATTGTCCATAAGATTAAGTTGAAACATCTTCAAGATCCCCTTTTCATGTTCTAGATCCCACTCAACTGACCCATTATGTAGACTCTCCTCTATAGTTAGTCATGTCTCCGGGCAAGTGAAGTATTTTTTCTGCTTTGAAGCCTCTGCTAACACCACACTTACTGTCGGTGTGTTCTCATTTCCGTTTTACTGAGTTCATCCTGTCTGTTATCCTCAACACTGTCCCCATGCCCATGGAAAACCCCTTTCATCACCGGAACCCTTCTGCAATCACTTTTTCTTTCTGTAGCTAACATCGTTCATGTCATTTACTTATTGTTAGCATTTCTTGCCATTGATTTTTATACCTATATTTTATTTACAAGTAGATCTTGCAATTTACAGACATTGTGGACTGTACCTTACGTTTTTTTTATACCCTAGCTCCTGGTCCAATTACCCTGTGTAAAGAATAGCTACGTGTGCACATGGTCAAAGTTAGTAAGATTATAAAATGAATAGGTGAAAAGTAGAAATGTTTTTAAATTCTGGCTGTTAGAGGCATTCTTTAAAGTATTTTGTGGAAAATAAATGAGTGTTGTTTTTGCACAATGGATAGTAAATATGAATCTCTTAAAATTTTTATTTCAAAAGGGCTTAGAAGATGGTTTTGATAAAAGTTGTTATAATTTTAAAAGTAATGCAAAGTTAGAAACACACTTCCCTCTGGAAAATGACAACAATGGAGTTCATTTAGTGTGCTTCTTTCTAAAGGAGTAGCAGGCTTTATCACTGCACATTGATATGAGATCCCAAGACTGTCAAGTGCCCAAGCTGATTTGGGGACAGTGAGTGATCAGCAACCCTGGGACTGAGGGCATATCCAAATATGGCCCAAGATGCACTTGGAAGGTGTATTTGGAGTCTAAAAGTAACCCCAGGTTGTTGTCACAGAGTCATTTCTAGCTCTGACCTAGATTCCATAGGCTCTGGGAATCTGAAGACTGCACTGCTTTGTAGTCTTCCAGTTTCAAAGGATGCTTCATTCTGTTCCATTATTTCTGTCTTCAATTGGGCACTTCCTTCTTTAGCAAGGTGTCCATCATGAATACTGACTGGTCTATAAATATGTTTTCTCTTTCCACTCCTTTCCCCCACTGTTAGTTCTCATTATTGCTCACCTACGTAAAGAGATCCCTTTTTAGGTGAAATCAGCCACTGGATTATCTTTATTCACCTTTGTGTCAGGCTTTGATTCAGAGACACTTGGAAGCATGTGTATATACTGCCTGCAAAGTAGCTTCCTCACAATATGATTTAGTTGCTGTGTATTTCTTTACTTTCATATTTCACCCCTTTCTTCCCAGCACAAGGAATGCAGACTGGCAAGGACCCAGCCTTTTTCTACTACTGTTTCTAACTCATGATTTTAATAGCACATTTGAAACTAAAAGGTACTTTTATATTTTCTCCTTTCATCTCTGTCTCTTTGCCTCTTTGGTGAACATCAAGGCTAAGAAGTCAGACCCACCACTGCAAATCCATCTGCTTCCAGGGACATGTAAGCCAGCCAGTTTGTGATCTTTTAACATAGATCTAGCTCCAGCATAGAACTAAAGGAGAACCCATGTGAAGTAAGAATGCAAGTCTTGTTCTAAGGTCTTTTTTTTTTTTTAATTTTGAATCACTTATTTGCTAACTGATTGCAGTTAGGCTGATCTGCATTGACAGTTTTAATGGCACTAACAAATTGCATGGTTCTTATAAAGTTGAAAATTTTTTGTAGTTATAGCAAAATGTAGATGAACATGCAGGGTGCACCCTGGTGGTTCAAGTGCTAAACCTGCGGCTACGGTGTGAACCATGTAAAACCCAAAGACCCACGCTGTAGGGAACAACCAAAATAAATAAATAAAAGTGCTTTCTCTTTCTCTCCCTTCCTTCCTTAACAATACTTCTTTTTCTTCTCCCTTCTCTTTAAAAAAAAGGAAAATACAGTTATACTTTGAGTTGGACAATATGGATTAAGAAGAAAAGATGCTGTCATAGTTGTAAAAAAAAAAAAAAGTAGCAAATCAAGAAAGAGTCAAGGTGTTCGTTTATTAGGACATTATTTTGGCACCTCATCTGGTATTGAGGTCACATGGAAAGCAATCATCCTCACGAAATAGCATTCTAGTTGTTGCCAGTCCAAAAATTGTTTCATAAAAGATAATAGAGTTGGTCATCCAAACTGGTCTTCCTAATACTTGTTGACACTTGGATTCTATGTTCATTTCTTTCTCACAACAAGCAAGTTAAGTGATGATTCTCTTTGAATAGGAATTAAAAGGATTACAAACATGTCAGAGTTTATAGTTATATTGGAACAACAGCTCATGTAATAACCTTGATAGCAGGCTGTAAATTGAATCTACTTAAAATGATCAAAAGTTAATCAAGTTGCTTATAATATCTTTTAGAGTTGATTTTAATTTTAAATTGCTAGATGAGTTATATCCTCTGTTGGACCATGATTTTTCTCCCATTATAAACCAACATCTTTTTTTAAGATACATTATCTTAAGATTTAGTGGTTTGGAAATTAAAGAGAATCTCCTTGAAAATTAAACTAAATAGAAATTTAGTTTCCATGTGGTGGTGATGTGAAGGGTGTTGGGTAAGGGTGTGGGGATAAAACCCTAAAGGCTCTTCCAGACCTCTCTACTAGTCCTTGTTGCTGGTCTGAGTAATATTTTTTGTGTGACCTAACCTGATCTCTCAGGCAGGCTAGAGAATAATCTCAAGGACTTTACCTACCACTTACATTCTTAGTGTTGATGGTGCTTCCAGAGGAGAGGCACAATAGTAACAGTGGCATTTATCTCCTTCATAATCACAACTTCAGCCCTTTTCTGATCCTCAGAACTAAATTCTAAAATTCTAATTCTAATTCTAAAATAATATGATAACAACTCTGGCAAATTTAGCTCCTGTTCTGCCATGTCCTTCTGTGTCAATTGTGCACATCTTTCATTATTGCAGAGATTTATGCAGAGCTGGAATCAGGGTATGTGCCACTTGATAAAATATCACTTTGTCCATATAAGTGTTCCCTTTAAGTTTTATTTATAGATTAATGGAAACAACTAACTTAGTACACATAAGATTCGTGATCAGAAATTCAGAAAAGGGTATGTGTGCATTAATACATCACCATGCAGAAAGCTTTAGGGGGACTGGCCTCGTAATCATAATGTTCATGAAAATTCAAAGAAAAGCAGTGGTTTAGCTTATTATTTAAAGTGTGCACAGGCAGAAGGCTATTTAAAATATATTTCACCAGAGTACTTCAATGTGGTTCTTAAGGAAAGGAGGAAATAATGTTTGTTTGATTACATATTTATTGAGTAGTCGATTTATACTACAGCAGTGTGCTAAGTACTTTTACACACATTATTTTATTCGAAACAGTATTCTGAATTTGACATTATCATCCCATTTTACAGATGAAGAAACTAAAGTTTGGTGAGATTAAGTTGTCTGAGATCCTATAGATAATAAGTGGAGTAGCCAAAAATAGAACCAATGAATTTGGCTCAAAAGCCATGAAGTTGCCATATTGGACTGAGTGTCACAATGGGTGGTACATCTGCTGGAAAGTAAATTGTGAGTCTAGTTGTGAGTCTCTGGCAATTGGTAAAATAGTTGTCTGTGAAGGAGGGACTTCTTTCCTTTTCTTGTGGAAGAAAATTGGCAGGACTTCTGCTCTGGGGGACTTACAGGAAAATGGCTTCATACCAGTTTTGGTTGTTGTATGGTGTTTTTAGCTAAAAAAAAATTTTTAGGCTGCACTTTGGTGACCTAATGGTCTAATACAACTGGGAGCAGTCCCACACATCCCAGGGTTCATGGTTCAAGATCCAGGGCAGGAGGGAACAACCAATGTGAACAACTAAATAAAAATAAAGTGCTTCTTCCTCCTCCCTTCCTACTTGCCTTCCTGTTCTCCTTCATTCCTGTCTGCACCTTTCCTTTTGTCCTTTGTTTATTGTATTTCTTATAAAAATTGATGGCTATAATTAGAATAAGTCTAAAAAGACAGAAATTTATAATAAAGAAAATATTTGTTCTTTTACAGAGTGTTATGTTTGATGACTCCCTGAATATAATATTTATTGAGTGAACCAGTGAATAAATTTAGGGGATTAGGTATGAATTCTGTGGTTTCCTGAACCTATATACTGTTCTCCCTCTCAAAACTATTGGTAATTGGCATGGCCTGGTGAAGCAGCGGTTAGGTCAGTCACCCCCAAAGGAGCAGGCCACATACGCCTCAATTTGAGTCCCAGGTCCAGGGGGAAGCAACCAGTGTGAACAACTAAATTAAAAAAAAAAAAAAAAAAAAAAGATGGGTGATTGCTAGGTGGTTAACGTCAGCCTTTGTTTTGAAAACATTATTTTCTATAGTTTGGTACACTATTTCATTCATATTAGTATGCTTGTAAGAGTCATAGTCCTCTTAACCTTTACTTATATAAAAGGGATTAGAGAACAGTGTATCAAAATATAGCTTACTAAAGTGAAGTTACAGAAATTAATCTTTAGCCAGCTGAAAGCAATATGTAGGAAGAAAAAGACTCATGTGTATTGGAAGCATTTCTTTTCTTTTTCTTTTTTTTATTGAAGGGATATTGCATTTTGACATTAATTTGTTTTGAGGCATACATAATAACAATTTTACATTTACACATAGCACAGTAGGTTTACCAATATTCCCCTTTTTTGTCTCCCTTCATTTACAGTTTTCCCTTTATCCAATTTTCTCCACCCCTCCCCCGTTATTTCGGTACCCTTTGATTTGCCTCTTTTTCTTCCACCACTAAGAGGTCAGTGGAACACTATGCAGCCATCAAAAGAGATAAATCCTGCCATTTGCAACAACATGGTTGAACTTGGAGAGAATTATGTTTAGTGAGATAAGACAGGAGAAAAACAGACATTGTATGACAACACTCATATGATGTGTATAGAGATAGAAAGCAAACAAGTGACATAAATTAAACAACACTAAACAGAGAGAAAGAGAGAGAGAGAGCACTACTTCGAACAACTGTGGACTCTTAGTGGTGGAAGTATTTCAATTGTATGGTAGTATATGGCAACTAGACTTTTGGTTAATTTCTTCATAATGAAATATATAAAGATTGGTGTGCCCTGTGGAGCAGCGGTTAGGTTGATTGCCTCCAAAGGGACAAGCTGCATACCCACGGGTTTGAGTCCCAAATATGGGGGGAGGGTAGGGGCGGGGCAGGGAAGGAACCAGTATAAACAACTACATAAAAATAATATAAAGATGCTTCTTCCTCTTTTCCCTGCCTGCCTATTCCCCTCCTCACCTTCATTTCTGCCTGTATCTATCCTTAAAAAAAAGTTTGAAAAATATATATAAAGATGTAAGAGTATAATGGAGTAATCTGAAACATATACTATTATAAACTAATATTATAATATTACATCAATAAAAAGTTTAATTGAAGAAATAAAAAACAAATGCATAAATATAATCCTAGGAATGAAAATTTTACTGAGTAAGGAAAAGTGTATGATTTTTCTTTTTATTTGATTTCCTCCTTTTATTTTTTTAAAACAAACAGAACATTCAAGTATACATAGAAAAAATTACTCAGTCTTATGCAAAATTACTTTCTAGAAATTTTCAATCAATTTCCCTTCCTCTGATTCAGACTCTTGGTACCATTTAAACATACTACGATGCCAAATGAGTAGGCAGTTTCTAGGAAATATACTCCAAAAATTTCCCTCCCTTAACAGCTTATAGTGCAAAAAGAGTTATCTTGTGATCCACTTGGTACACATTTTCAGTGGCGGAAGGAAAATTTTCACTGGTCATTTTCAAATCATATATAAATAGAAATGACCATATACAGAAAGAGAGAAAACTAGGCAGTGAAAACTTTCTTCTACTTGGTACCAGATTCCCTTAGTTAGATTACAAACTGGACCAGGTCAAACATACATTTCATAATACATCTCTTACGTTGTTCACCTGGATTCATACCCTAACCTTTCTTTATCATCAGAAACTGCATTTATTTACCTTGATAAGTATAAACTTCCTATATATCCATTTATTTGTTATGGTCATTTTTTTAAGTTCCATTTTAAGTCAGCTTTGGCATCCCTTTCCCGTAAGCTTTCAGAATTTCATCTGATCTGTAATGTGTTTGGTGTTTGCTAGCAAATTTGGAGCTTTTCAGTTTGTGTCCTTTCTCCACATGATATAGGATCTAATTACCACCCCAGCATGAAATAGCAGTTTAAATGAAAAAGGCAACAAGAGCAGGCATTGGTTTAACTTAGAGCAAATCAACTCTTCTGAGAGACTTCTCAACGAGAAGGAGAGATGGCAGTCATTGAAGTAACTTATATATTAAACATTTTTTCTTTCTTTATTTTAACTGAGAGGGGGAATTTTTTCAAGTCTTTTCTGGAAGCAAGACATTGAATAAATATTTCAATTTGCAGAAGTATCTTTGATGCTTCCATAAGTTGTGCAAAATATTTTCATCATCATGCTAGTAGAAGTCCCATCCTATTTTCTTGACTTCTAATCAGATAAAACACACTGCATTTACAGGAATAAAATAAAATCAAGAGGATGACTAATCATTTTTATAAGGCTTAGACTTTTACTCAGGGTGGTAATTTTGGACCCTGTATCTGTTTTTTAAAAAAATTTCTGGATTGATCTTTAAAGCATAATCTATACATATAGTAGTTTGGGGGCTTTTTACTTTCTGGAGTGAGGGCATTGAATAATAAACTTGGTATAGGGGAAAGTGAAAAATTTTTACTTTTTTAATGACTGTGGTCTGAATTTTCACTTAGATTGTCAAAAATATAAAGGTTAGATAATGTGTTATGTTGAAACCTTACTCTACCATTGTTTAGAGTATGTATTGGTACAGCAATGTATATTATTGTATTGGGCAATGCATCAACACAGCCATGCCAGAGGGAAAGACCCTTCATAAAGATAGAAAATGCATTTGCCATCGACCTAGCAATTTCCTCTCTAGGAATCTATCCTTTAATGTGTATGCTTAAAAATATCCCTAGATGTACTATTGTGTACAAGTAGTAAAATGCAAAAAAATTTGATCACTAGTAGGAGAATGTTAAATCATCATATAGCTGGTACATATATGTACCTTATTTTTTCTAGTAGCTTGTCTTAAAAATATGAAATATACTTGAATACATTGATAAAGAGCATTCTATAAATTATCCTGTTAAGAGAAAGGAGCAGATAGTTTGCTCCTATTTGTGTTTCAAAAAACAAAGGATAGAAATGTGTGTGCAGTTTCCCTCCTTCCCCTCCCGCTCACATCAACATGCATTTATGCCACTATAGATAGATGACTGAAAGGATAAAAAAGAAACTATTGGTAGTATTTATGATGAATGGGACTCAGGGACTGACATGGAAGGCAGGGTTTCTTGAGGTGGGGGGGTCATTATATTTTTGTACTTTTTGAAATTTTTTTACCGTGTATATAGGTTATTTTCATAATTAAAAGGCAATTTCAGATTAATAGCCACATCTATGTCTTTTCTTTCTTAGGACTCAGCCCAGGAGAGTGTTATTACTCGAGACATTCATCGTACATTTCCGGCACATGATTACTTCAAAGATACTGGAGGAGATGGTCAGGAATCGCTCTACAAGATCTGCAAGGTAGTACCCTTCACCTCCTTTTTCCAGTTTATTATAGAGGATTCTCTTTTAGGAACTCATCTTAAAGACTGTGGATTCTCTCTCTGTCTTTACTCTTTTCCTTAATCTGTGCCATTTTCTCTGCTTGCTCCTGCTGCCAGACCCTGAGTCCCGAGGATAACCTCTGTCCTGCATATTCATGCATCCATGTGAGGGGGGAGATGGTGTAGCCTCCGCTATGGACAGAAAGAGAGAGAAAGTCCTCTCAAGCAAATTACTATAGTAGAGGGTTGGAGAAGACCCCATGACTCTATCCTACTGAAAGGATGATGTGACAGTTGTCTCAATTTTTTGACAGTAGGCCAGAATAAGAAGCAGTGTGTCATCTGTCTGGCCAGTTCCCTGATATTGTTGACATATCTTTGGGCAGGTTTTATGTCCTGTTTTTTTAATTATTGATATTTATTATCTCTTTTGTCCATTATCTCTTTTGTACATTTATTTTTGAATACTGACATATCTCCATCTGTATTTCACACCACAGCCTCCAGCAGAATTTTAGTGTCCTTCATCACCACCTTTCCCCTCTTCCCATCCACCCCCTCCCACCCCCTTGGGTTGATGGGAATATGAATTATGTTCCACTTTGAAATCTTTGTTCTTCCTCATCCTGGAGGCTTGGAAGAAAACTGTGTCCTGACTTTTAGTTAATACTCTCTTTTTGGAAATAAAAGATTCTGTCTCTGTGGAAAATAGTCATCAGTTTTTTAATTTCTCAAGGTTCTCTTATAAATACTGAATGACTTCTACAGTCATTATGCATAATAAAGTCATATTGTCAATGTAATTGAGACCAAAGACTCAAAACAGCAGAGTCCTTTATCCTCAGACCTAAGAAGCCTTGAAAAGAGTGCTGGTATACTCAACATTGCCCTCACCTACCATCGCCACAGAGATTGGTGATAGTGAATTCCATGAAACTCTTGTGGTAATATGGAGAAAAACAAATACCACAGAGGGTTTGTAAGTTAGGTAATCAACTCCTATATGATCAAATTTAGCTTTTTATCAAGGAACAATTATTAGTCACTAGATAGTCAGAAGTATACTCACATATCAATGTTATTTTATAATTACTGGTTTTTTAAAAGGCATTTACAAAAGTATTTGCCTGCATAAGCTAATGAAGTAAGACTGATGTTTAATCTTGCAAATGGCATTGCTTTCTTTATTTTTTAATTTAATTGATTTTATTGAAGGGATGTAGTATAACATTTAATAGTTTTAAGGTGTATACCATAGCAGATCAATATCTGTATGTAATATTGTAAATTCACCCCCTTTTCAATTATTCCTTCACTTTTAAATTAATCCCCTCTACCCCATTTGTTCCCCTCCTGCTTCCTACAACCTTTGGTTTACCTTTTTTGGCTACTAGGAGCAAGTGCTGGAGAGGATGTAGAGAAAGGATGTGGGAGTTTAAGATGGTACAGCTATTATGGAAAAAAAAATTGAGAATTGAAATCCCAAATAACCCAGTTATTTCTCTATTGGGTATGTACCCGAAAAATACAGCAACACTAATTCACAGATATGTATCCTTCCCCATCTTCATTGCAGCATTGTCTACAATAGCCAAGAGCTGGAAGCAGCTTAACTGCAGATCAACACATAAGTGGATAAAAAAGATGTGATTATATATGTATGTATGTATGTGTACATATGCATATGCACATGCACATATAAAATGGAATATTATGCAGCTATCCAAAGGGCTAAATACTGTTATTCTCAGCAACATGAATGGCCCTGGAGGGAATTATGCTTAGAGAGATAAGCCAGAAGGAGAAAGACAGATATTGTATGATATCACTTACATGAGATATATAGTGACAGCAAGCAAAGGAATGAACTAAATTAAACAAAAACAAACTTTAAAAAAGGCGTTGCTTTCTTTAAAGTCATTCTGCATACATCTGTATATACCATAAGCCAGACTCTTCTAAATAAATTTACAAAATATTTAAATTTTGTTACCTTTTTTGCACAAAGTTCTGGTTTATGGTATATGGAATAATTCCCCTCTCCTTGGAATTTAGTATATTTTCAGCCAGTCAATGACTTTCCCCTTAATTTTTCTCTGATTGAATCTAGGAACTTTATCTTCACATACTGAAAGATGACTCTGTGTACTTAACAGCCTCTGAATTACAATTTTGCTCCCAAAACAGTATTTCCCTCATTATATAATATTTAGAGGAGAAATAAATAATACTAAACACAAAGATAAAAATTAGTTGATACTTCAAGTATTTGCTTCCCCTTTCTTTGATATTTGCCATTAATAACTGAACCTTGAATTCTTAAGAAAGTATTTATTAGTACATTCTCACAGTTTGTGTGGCTATTTTAGTTTAATGTTTATTTTGTAATATGGCTAGATAGTTCCAAAGCTCTTTCTGAATGATTAATATTATTAAAATGTAGCTCAAGAATACTTTATAATTGCCAACTAGCTTAAATTGCCCTTAATTTTGTGCCAACGTGGACATAAAAAGAAAACAAATGAAAAACATTTCAAATTTCAAAACAGTCAATAAACTTTGCTAAGGATTATAATATTATACTAAAATGTATTTTACCTAAACATGATTTCACAGCAGTCTTTGAAGGTGGAGGTAAGCAGAGGTGAATATATCAAACAATGGTTGAGAAACCAAAATTTACTGGGGTCCTGTGATGAGGACCCCTGGTTTATAATGACACATTTCCTGCTCCTGTGGTCTGATATGATTGTTGTGCAGTGCTCATGCAGGGAAAACTCAGGTGAGTGAGAGCTCACAAATTGGACAGCAAAATGAGTAATTTAGAATTCAATATTCTTCTCAAAAGTGTATATCCATTTTCCTTTGATTTTGTATCAAAATTAAGCTAGTCTTTCATTTCATGACCTTCATCCCATCTCTCCAGAAGCTATTAACTATGACTTTTAAGGCCACTGAGTATGATCTCCCCAGTCTATTATTTTGTTTCTGGACTATCCGTCATCATATCTTAAACTATTAGCATGATACCTTTAAATTTCTATTCTGACTACCTTTCATAAAACAGAATAGACATTTAGTAATATTTTTGATCTTATATGGTCTCTTTCTTATGAAATCTGTAAACAAGGATAGTTTTGCTTCTTCTTTATCATTCTTACTCTTTTTTTAAAAAAAATTTCTTATCTTACTACATTGACTAGAACTTCCATTTATTGTTAAAATGAAGCAATGATAGTAGACATCTTTGGCTCCTGGTTGTAAAGAAAATGCATTTAATGATTTTGCATCTTACATTAACAGCAATATTTTTGGGCTTTTAGAGTATTTTCTTATATATTACCTCATTTATTTTTGGCAACTCCTCATCAGTGGATCTTATACTAGAAATACAGTATTCTGTGTTCTCAAATTGAGACAGATTGTAATTAGGAGAATTTCAGTTACAATAAGTATGTACGTCAAGTCTGGTCTCAAGGATACAAGGTCTGACTTTGTAGCTGAAAAGTTTTCTGTGACTGGTGACATGAGAAATGATCTGAACTGTCAGATTAGAGGGAAGACTGTTAACAACTTGCTGTCATGTTTTAATGGCCCTGTCAATTTCAGTTTTTGCCTCTTAATATCTTTTTCAAAGTAGGAGGAAATAGAAATGGTTCAGAGTTGCTTATGTTGTCATAAAAATGTGGAATTTGAACTGAAAGTATAATAGTAGAATTCTTAGGGTTCTGAAACTGAAAAAGCTTGGAGTCACCCAGTCCTTCACTTTCTCACTTCCTCTTTGTCTTCCTATCAGGTCAATAAAATATTTTAAAATAGTGTCCTTAAAGGGGAAATACATACAACCACCCCATATGATGTACAATCTCTTTTCAGCTAGGAGACAGATTGGCATATTTTCAACACGGAACATTAGGAAATCTGATTCTGGTCTAGATCCCTCCCCTCAGCACATCTTAGGCTTTGGGAAAACCACTTTTTCTGTTTCCCCCACAGTAAAAATGTGGGGGGTCTGATAAGATTATTCCAATTTTAATTTGCTGTGGATCCAAGTGATGTTTTAACAAATTTTCCTAAAATAAAACAAATAAATACAGGATTTAACAGTTAATTCCTATGTCCGCCATTAGCACTGACTCTCATTACCAGAGCCTGAAAGGAGCATGATGTCACTGGAAGACTTTACCTGGCTTTCTGTTACTGTGCTGGGTATGCGTGTTTCATGCACACTCAAAATAAATGGAATGAATTTAATGATTTACTTTCAGAAATAGATATCTTTTTAAGACCTAAAAACTAGTCAGAGTAATAATCTAAAACATTGTTTACAGCATTGACTCTTGGTCTCTTGCTTAATTTGTAGCATATTGCTTTTTCTAATTTTCTGATTAAAGCAACTGCTTTCTGAAAATGTAGCTGTTGCTGCTAGGAATTGAATGGAAATAATTGACTATGTTTCAGAGAGATCAGTACTGTTGTTCATCTGGATTAATAATTTGATAGCATGATTTGTGAGAGGACGAAAATAAAGAGCCTCTTTCATCCATATACCTGTATATTCAATATATTTATATACTTTATATTTTATATAGTCATGTATTCTTTGTATATATTTTTCTCAATTAAATTTAATATAAGAAATGAAGCATTTCAGGTGTTATTATGACACTAATAATCGACACAATTTTGAAGAATACGAACGATCACAGACTTTTGAAAGTAGATTTAATCATACATTATTTAAATTGTTTTCTAGATTTTGGGGGGTATTTGTGGTTATAGGAATAAATTATTTTTCACTGAGTTGACAGTATTTTTTAATACAATTGTCTCTCTACTAGTCATAACACTACTCTTTTCTTTGGGGTGAGATTCCTAGCTTGAATGACACGCCATGCCCACTATTCTCCACAGTGCCCAGTTTGCCCAGTGTAAGCAACCTCTGGGTCTTCTGCTCATGTCCTTGCAGTCTGGCTGCACAATTAGGGCTCCTTGTTGCGATGTTTCTGCATCAAAATGTACCCAAAAGCATTTAGCATAGAATAGTATTTTGGGGGAATCAGACAGCCCTTAGACAGTGGAGAGGGCTTTCCTATTTTCTCTGTACTTCCTTTTTCAACCTTGAATTCCTGGCATGCTTCTTTGAATTATAGCATCTTTTAAGGTGGATCCAACAGGTGGCCCCAAAGGAATCATTTGAAACCCTGAGGCCATTTGCTTTGCCTCATGCTAGTCAGCAGTAAATTGAGTGGTTTCAGAAGACCTTGGGCAGAGTAGGCTCTTACAGATTCATTTTCTTTATTTTTTTAAAGAAAAGATGCAGGCAAAAATGAAGGCAAGGAGAGACAGACAGGTAGGCGGGAAGAGAGAGGAAGAAACTTTTTTATTTATTTTTATTTAGCTTATCCTGGCTGCTCCTACCAGCCCTGGCATGTGAACCCAGGTCCTTGGGATGCATGTGGACTGCCAGAGGCAGCTGACCCAACCGTTACTCCATGAGGTGTACCACAGATTCATTTTCTTTAGGAAAAATTGTTTCTTTCAGGCTCTATAGGAAATCTTGAGAACAATTCTGATACTCAGATGTTACTATTAATATACTAATAGTATAGACAGGTATATATGATTGTAGATATTGTAAATATTATAATTGTATGTATTATGACTATATATGTGTAATGAAGAAAATTACTACTTACTGAATTCCTCCCATGTTGTAGAAACTATGTGAGGCACTTTTACACAGTCATATTATGTAATATTTGACAATTATCCTGAAAATAACTTTCTGTGTTCTTATATTAAGCTAATAAATTGTCAGGAAAAGTAAACATTTACCCATGTCATGCAACTAAGGAATTATGGTATTCCTCTCTAACCAAGTCTATCTCCAGACACATGTTCTTTTGTATTGTGGGGGCTTTACTCGGTTGTTAGAGCGATAGTATTTAAACAGCAGGAAAATCTTAGCAGCAGCATCATAAGTGAAATCTTTACAGCTGGAAGATGTTGTTTCTGTTAAGCGAAAAACAAAATGTGAAGAAGCAAAAGACCTTTTATGCCTATAAATATAAATTACTTATTAAAAATTTAGTAAAGAGATCAGGAGCACCAGACCCTGCACCAGTGTAATGAGTTATTCAGAATCTTGGCGAGGGTAAATGTTTTGATTACTTTTTTCTGGGACAACCAGTAAAAGATTACTTAGAATATAGACCAAGGGCATTTTTAAGGGCACCTTGAAAGAGAAATGAGTTCATCTTTATTGATTTCATCTAGAATTTTATAATTTTAATTTCTAAAAAAATCAGTTATTTTAATTGTAATAGGCATGTAAGTTTTTATTCCCTTTTAAAAGATGATTTTGAACTACTTATGGGGAATGGGCGCCATAATCTTTCTAGTTCCTAGGGCCTTTAAAGGTTTTAATAAGACTGCAAGAGTTTGCGATAAGTCGAAATTGAGTATCATACTTACAAATTGTGACTTTTTCTTTTATATTATTGTAGGAAGGCAGTCTTCATTTTTTAACTTAAGTGTTCATCTTTATGAAGACCTGAGTTTGAGATTCAGTGCCAGGGTGAAAAACAAAAATGAATAGCTGAAATAAATAAAGTGTCTTCTCCTTCTTCCCTTCCTTCAAATGCTTCTTCCTCTCCCTTCCTTGCTTCATCTCCTTAAAAAAAATGTTTTCTAAGTATCACCTAAGATCTCACTAAAAGAAAAAAAAGCTTTAATAAGTGTAGTATTTAATGTACATATAGTAAAGTGCAAAAAATACTAAGGATATAATATAATTCAGTGCATTTTACGAAGTGAGTGCTTCTGTGCAACATTATAAGATATATAGAGTTTTCTAGTACTCTAGAAACCTCCCTGCCAGTGTTTATCTTCCTCAAGGTAACCACTGTTCTGATATCTGTTCCATACATTTTTGTTTGCCTTTCAGAATTTTAAAAGACAGATTTACTAATGTGGATTTTGTTGCATCCAGTTTCTTTTGTTCCCATTGTCTATGAGATTTATCTATGTTATTGCATGTGGCAGCTTATTATTTTCATAGCTCCACAATATTTCACAGAGTGGCTGTACCACAGTGTGGTATCCATTCTACTCTTGTAGGCATTTGGGTTATTTTCAGTCATGACTACTGCTGGTAGGCACACTCTTGTATTAAGAATGTTTTGGAATAGTTACATGCATTTTTTGTTTGGTAAATACTTGGAATGGGACTTCTGGGTCATAGGGTGTGGACATATTTGGTTTCAGTAGCTTCAGTAACTGTACCATTTTCAGTTTTACCATTCACATCTCTACCGGCAGTGTATGGGAATTACAGTTGCTGTCTCTTTTCACCAACCCTTGGTAAACTTAAATGGTAACCATTTTGGTGGATGGTGTCTCTGTGGCTTCAAGTTTATTTCCCTTAAGTTACTGAGGTTAAGCACACTTAGTGTCCATTAGAACTTCTTATTGTAAGTAAATGCATTGCAGATATCTTCTCTGTGGCTTGCCTTTTCACTTTGAGTGGTATCTTTTGATGAGTAGAAGCTATTAATTTTAAAGAGGCCCAATGTATTAGACTGTTATGGTTAGTGTTTTTATTTCCTGTTTGATAAATATTCGCCTGACCAAAGTCATGATGTATTCACTGATATAATCTGGAAATTTTGTTTTCTTTTACACTGAGGCTTATGATCTATTTACTCTTGATTTTTGTGTGAAGCAGAAGTCAATGTACATTTTCCCCAAATGTATCTCTAACTGATCCAGCATTATTTTAAAGCAACCATTCTCTCCCACTGTTTTGCTGATGCATATTTGTCATAAATCAGGTCCAAGTGTGTGTAGTTCTGCCTCCTGACCATTCAATTACTTATACTTGCACCAGTATCACACTATTATAAAATATGGTAGCCTCACAATGTCTTATCTAGTAGTGTTAACCATGCACCTTTATTCTGCATTGATACTGTTTTTACTATCTTAGCTCTTTGTTGTTCCCTGTTTAGTATCAGTATGCAGTTTTGAGGGGGAAAATGTCAGAATTTTTATTGGGATGGCATAGAATTGACAGTTTATTGATGCTACTTATTTTTTTTTTAAAGAATTAACTTTTGACTGTTGGTTTGGCTATTTGCTTTCTGTTGATATATTGACATCTGCTTTTCTGTTATATTTCCTCCATTTTCTTTCAGTGTAATATGCTGGGATTTTCTTTGTTTTAGTTTAAGATTTTAAACCAGTAAGTTTTGAGAGCCTTTCTTTTAATAGGTGCATCAAAGGTTACAAATTGCTCTGAAATACTGCTTTAGATGCATCTTTACTAAGTTTGTTTTTCTGCATTTAGGTTCTAGCTTTTAAATCAACATAATTTTAGTTTAATTTACATGCAACAAGCTATATGCATTTTATGCATGTATTTTGATAAGTATTGACAAATGTATCAACATACACGAAGGTCAAGATGCCAAGTATTCATGTCACTCCAGGCAGTTCCTAATGACCCTTCACAGTCAGTCCCCCACTCATGCCCCACTCCAGACAGGCACTTGCCTTCTTCTTTGTGCCATTATAGAGTAGTTTCCATATTCTAGAATTTAGTATAAGTGCGTCATATAGCATGTACTCTGAGTTCGCTCATGCAGTATTTGTCTTTTGAGATTCATCCACATAGTTGAGTGTTTGAGTAGTCCATTCATTGTTAATGCTGAATAGCATCCCATTGTATCTCACCAGTTTATTTCCATCTAGTTTAAAATGTGTTTTTTATTTCAGTGATCCCTGGTGGAATAACAGTTAGTTCTGCCACCTCCCAACAAAGTGCGGTCTACATACATCCCAAGGATCTTGGTTCATTCACATCCTGGGGCTGGGGTAACAACCAAGATGAGCAATCAAATAAAATAAATAAAGTGTTTCTTCCTCCTTTCTCTTCCTGTTTTCTTGCCTACTCAACTTCATTCTTGCTTGCACCTGTCCTTTAAAAAAAGAAAACATTTTTAATATGTCCATTACATTTAGTGACTTCTGAATTATTTTTGGTATTGATTTCTAGCATAATTTCATTATGGTCAATGGATGTGCTTTGAATTATTTCAAAACTTCTGAAATTTGTTGGGATTTACTTTATGACCTAAATATGTCCTGTTTTGACATTGATTAGATAAATGTTGTACTGATGCTTTTCTAATCTTCAGTTACTAAATTTTTTTCTATTCTGTCATTTAGTGATAAAATTCCAATTATGATATTGAGCTTCACTGTTTTTCCTTTTAGTTTTGTGAAGTTTAGCTTCATGTAGTTTTGTTAAGGAAAGATGCTGGCAGAAATGAAGGTGAGGTAGGCAGGAAGAGAGAGGAGGAAGAAGTATTGATGTCATGTGATGTCATGTGATATAGTATTGTGATGTGATGCTATGCTATTCTATGTAATGTTATGTTATGTTATTTTGTTGTTCATCTTGGTTATTTCCCTGGTCCTGGGTCTTGAATCAGGAACATTGGGATGTATGTGGACTGCCACGAAGGACTAAACCACTAGGCCACCAGGCAATGTGCCAGGTTCATGTAGTTTGAGGTTATTAAGTACACATAAACTTGGTATTGCTATGTCTTAATAAGAAATTAACCTTATAGAAATATGTTTCATGTAATTTATGACCACATTAGCTTTATTTTGAATTTTAAAACTTTTATATCCTACTTTCAATTGTTTTGAGTCCTTACATTTGAAGTGTTTCCTTTAAGCTTCTTAAACTGAGTTTTGGTTATTTTAATTTGTCTTTTTATTAGGCTATTGAGTATATTTACATTTAATGAACTTATGCATTTGCTATTAAACTTAATATCTTACTATTCATGAAAATGTCTCATATATTATTTGGGCTTTTTCCCTCTTTCCCCCCATTTTCCACTTTGTGACAGTTACACAGTTGTTTATATTTTTAGTGGTTATATTAGTGATCACAATGTATACATCTTGCTTATTAGACTCTACCTTAGATAAGTACTGGACAATGTGAGTACCTTACTTGTCTCTAACAGATCACATATTTAGTTCTGTACACGTATCAACATCCCAGTCTCCCGATACATGGGGTATTTCCTTTTGTGTTTTAAAACTTCAGCATTCCCTTAGACATACTCACCATTCTTCATTTCTTCCTGCATTGTTTGCATCTATCCGGGATCATTTTATTTGTGCTCAAAGAACCGTCATTAAATTTGTTTGGTGAATGCTGATGAAAGTTCTTTCATTTTTCTTTGAGAGCCTTACTCATTTTTCTTTATTTTGGAAAGTTGTTTTCATTTTGTATAGATTCTAGGTGAGCAACGTTTCCCCCTAATGTTTAAAAAATGTTATTCTGTGGTCTTTGGACTTTATCATTTCTGTTGAAAGATGACTCTCAGTTTTTTCATGGCTTATTTATAGGTAATATATCCCTTTCCTCTTGATTGTTCAACAGTTTTAGTATATGCCTATGTGTGGCTTTATTTATTTTTATTTTTACTTGAAGTTTGTTGAATTTGTAGCTTGACATAATTTTTCACTTTTTAAAATGCTTCTCCAGGATCTCTCAATTCTAGTCTCCAAGTGTTCCTATTTTACTGTGTCCTTGTGTCTCTACCCGATTTTATTTATTTTAATCCTTTTTTTTGTATCTGCATCGGAATATTTTTCTAAATCCTCTCTCCAGATAATGAATTCTTAATTTTGACTGTTTTATTTTAAAATTCAAGTCTGATAATGTCTAATATCTAATCACATGTTAGTATAGTTATACTCTTTGTTGGCTCTTGATTTTTTTATATGCTCTTTTTTATACTTGATCATTTTTATTAGAATTCTGGATCTTGTTTGTGCAAAATTATAAAGGTTTTGTATGACGCTATTTTTCTCCAGAGCAGGCTGTGTTTCTCTAATAAAAAGATGAAGCATGGTGGGTCCAGAGTTCTGACTATTTAATTTCTCCCTTAGAGGATGAGTCCCTTCCTGGATTTCAATTTAAAGTCCTGAGGCATTTACTGGAGACCTTTCTCTCTGACCAGCCCTACACTTTAATTTTTGTGTCCTTGTCGCTATGAGATACTGAAATTTCCACTTACTTTTTGTATCTTTAAAGGCCACTTTTCTCACATTTTCCCTTCTATGAGATATCATTTAGCTCCCATGCGAAAATAGGAGAAAACACATTTCACAATGTTGTCCTCAATCTTTCCAGTTGAGAAGTTATTGGTTTATAGTTTTCTATTTTCTTGGAGAGAGGGGAAATTTTCAGTTTATGGTAGATACAGAGGGTACTCAGATTTGCATATTGTCAGCCTTATTCTCTCAAAGTGTTTTCTTTAGCTGTTTTCCCCTCACTGAAGTCATTCATTTCCATATATTTTCCATTTTACAGCAGTAATTCTGCTTCATTTCTAAGGATAATTGTATTTATAGCCATTCTGAACAGTAAATGCATGCTCACACGTACATAAAGAAATATTAGCAACCTTAAGTTGAAAAGCTTCAGTATATATGTAGATTGTGGAGTTAACTTTATGTTTACCTTTCCTTACAGTATTTCCAAAATATTTTATATTTGTTAGTATCAAAAATCATATATGAGGGATTATTTGGGGTTTTATATTTTTGGTTCTCTTTAATATACATTTTAATAGAACAGTGTTTCTAAGAGTCAGAGCTTAAGTGAGAAGTTATAATATGATTTTACTTATTGATTTCTCCTCTGTAACAATGAAAAGATCAGGTTTAAGAAACCATAGTCCTGGAAAGAGAATGAGTGATTTGTAATGCTCTTGAGAATATCTGAAGAAATTTAAAATTTTTCTTTACATGCTTGGTTCGATAGCACTTTTCTTGAAATAGCTTTGTAGTTTCTGTGGAGTCTGTAGTCTCTCACCTGCCAAGCTAATTGAAACCATCACACCATTGCTAGAATAAAGAAGAGAAAGGGGTGGGATTAGGGGGATGATTAAAATGGATGAAATTAAAGGAGCCAAGTGCCTGTGATAGAGAAAGGAAAGTCTTTTCAACAAATACTCTTTGGGAAACTGGACAATCACATGCAAAAAAATAAATCTAGATCACTAAGATCACACACAAAATCAGTTCAAAAAGGATTAGAGACTTGAATGTGAGACCAGAAACCATAATCTACTTGGAGAAAACTAAGAACAATGCATTTTAGGGCATCAGCCTTAGAGAAGTCTTCAGGGACTCTACCAGTAGCAAGGAAAACAAAAGCAAAAATGGGACTGCATCAAACTAAAAAGCTAACTAAGAGCACAGCAAAAGAAACTATCACGAAAACAAAAAAACATCCTACTGACTAGAAAAGTTATTTTTGCATCATACATCTAACAGGGGCTAATATCTGTAAGATACAAAGAACTCATAAAACCCAACAGTAGAAAACAAACATCTCAATCAAAAAATGGGCAAAATAATTCAATAGATATTTCTCCAAAGAAGACATACAGATTGACAACAGGCACTTGAAAAGATATCCCTTATCTCTTGTTATTAGGGAAATTCAAATCAAAACAACAATAAGATATTGTCTCACACCTGTGAGAATGGCTTTTATCCAAAAGATTGGAAGCCAGTGTTTGTGAGGATGCAGAGAAAAGGGAATGCTTTTATACTGTAGGTGGGGATAAATTGGTACAACCTCTACTGAAAGCAATATAGAAATTCCTCAGAAAGTTGAGAATGGAAATCCCATATGATCCTGTTATCCTATATCTGGGTATTTACCCAGAAAATACAAAACTACTAATTCATAGAGATATATGCACCCCCATGTTTATTGCAGCGTTATTTGCAATAGCTAAGAGTTAAAAACTGAGTGCTCATCATCAGATGAATAAAGGGTATGTAGTTTACATATATATAATGGAATGCTACACAGCTCTAAAAAAGGTGAAATCCAGCCATTTATGACAACATGGATGCAGCTAGAAGGGATTATACTAAGTGAAATAAGTCAGAAGGAGAAGGCAAGCACAATATGATCTCACTCTTATGGAATATAAAGAAATGAAGCAAATTAACAGACACAACAAAAACCAGCTCTTAGACATTGACAACAGAAGTGAGGCTACCAGAGGGGTTGGGGCTGAGGAGTAGGAGCAAAGGGTGGTAGGAGTAGACAGTGAGGGAGGACTTTTAGTAATTTGGTGGTGAATATGGTGTGTTGTCATATATTTGATGAATGGTGAACCTGCACATATGGACTTGTATTAATTTTTGTAGAGCAAAGTTATCTCAATAAATATTTTTTAAAAAGGAAGAAGAAAAAAAAGATGAAGTTAGAAAATAGGTATTAGTGTGAATCCAGAGGGTTTGTTTAGAGGCATGTTCTTTAGAAAGCAAAATTACTTCTTGAGGAAGAGAAGAAAAGGAAGATTACTTTGCAAAGCAGAGAAAAGGAAAAACAAAATTAACCTGCAAAGATGAAATATAAGGAAACTTCATATAAAATGCTACTCGATGTGCCTTCTGAATTTATGATTTTTCTCAAAATAGAGATTTATTTCTATACTAGATTCGAATGCCTTAAATATCTTAAACAATAAACTTTGAGTTCTTCCTGAGTGGATTCATTATAGAATTCTGGGGGCTTATTTCCTGTTTACTAATTGTTATGCTACTGGTAATATCTTTATAATTTTATAACAATATCTTTATAGCTCCTCCTTAGCCAGACCTCTTCCTGTATCTTTCAAAGACCTGGAAAGGGTGTGAATCTGAGTTGCACTCCTCCTCCTTCCCATCTGTCCCCAATTCCCTTGCGCAACTTGTCCTACCCACTTCTATTCACAGTGATTTACAGATTAAAAATACTCTATAAAGTCAGATGATTATTATGGATTATGTTTTGAACATTACCTGCTTAATTTCACTTGTCTTTTCTGCAGTGTGTTCAGTCTTTGAGGGAAGATGCTCACTCTGACATTTCCTTTGTCTCCAATAGCAAAATGCAGTGCTAGTTTCACAGTGTCAATATAATTAACTCTGTGGACTGAACTTGATAAAGCTGTGCCAGTTCAGGTCCTCCAAGAAGCCTGTCACGAAGGTGTGGGATTGGATGTATTATAGGAAATGCCTATTGGGAAAATGGGAAGAAACTGGGAGAGTCATCGGATGGTAATACCAGCCTGATGTCTAGAGAAGAAGGGAGGGTTAGGTTAGGGAGAGCGTCTTGGTGGCAATCACTTCTCAGGAATGCCTGACATGGTCCTGCAACGTTCCTGTGAGATCCCTCTTCTCCAGAAGCCAGCCCGCCTTAGTGTTCTCGCTCAGTCATTGGTTGGGAGCAACCCACAGGAGTACAGCCTTGGTGCAAATTTAGGGATGGATTTCAGAACACAGCAGTCAGGACCCAGAGTTGGGATTTCTGCTGTTGAAGATCCAAGAAGGGCATTTCATGGTCACCTGACTGATAGTTTAGATGGAAATTTAATGTATATAAACTCTAAAATAGCTCTTTACCATTTCTGTCTTCTGTAAATATATTCATAAATATTATTCAAGCTGATCTACAACAGGGCTGCTGCTTAATTTTGTAGCATTCTATAGTGATGCTCTCCTTCATGTATCATTTTTTAAAAATCAAAAGTCCAGGAATGTAATCTAAACATTCTGAATTATTTACTTTTATCATATAGTAGTTGACTTGTGATTGGGACATTAAACAGTTTTAAGGTTATAGCAATCTAGTCATTTTGCATTTCCCTTTTAAAAAAAAATAACTAAGTATATCAGTTCAGTTTTAAATTGTTGTCAAGGGCCTGTCTTTTTTAAAAAAAATAAAAAGGTGTTATATAAAAGGAAACTTACATCTAGGAATTTTGCCAGCTATGTTAGGTAAGAAAATTGCTTTGTGAGTGAATATTTGTGAGTATAGCTAGCCTTCTATGTTTATCATCACCAGTGTTTAGATGACTTTATATTGGTGAGTCTATTTTTAGAACTTATGTTGATAATCTATTTTTACCAGCTTTAGGACAAACTTGATAACCTTTTTAAGAGCCCAGATATTTTGTTATTAGAATAACAGACAAAATGATTCTATTGAATTTATTTATATTTGCATATATTTCTACATTTCTGTATTTTTCTAACCAATCTCAAACTTATAGAAAAGTTGCAAGTACGGATTTTTATTTTCCTGTACTATTCTCAGAGATATACCAGCATGATGCCACATCACCCCTGAATATTTTAGGTTGTTTTCTAAGGAGCAAGAAGTTCTCCCATATGCAAATTAGAAAATAACATTGATCCGTTGTTACTACCTAGGTCTTAAACTTCACTCTGGTTTTACTAATTGTTCAAATAACTACCTTTATAGAGAAAGATCAGGTTCGGAATAGTATATTTCATTTGATTGTCATGCTTCCTCGATTTCTGTCTGGAACAGTTTCTTACTTGTTCTTCGCTCTCTTGACCTTGGTTCTTTGAAGATTACAGGCCAGTCATTTTTCAGAATGTCCCCCAGTTTGGGTTTGTTTGATGTTTCCATGCAGTTAGACTCAGGCTAAATGTCTTTGCAAGAATAACATGGAGGGACCAACTGTTCTTAGTCCTCCCTCTCCAGCAGTGCACAATTTTAGTTTTCCCTATTATTGATTTTGATCACAGAAATATTGTTTATCGGGTTTCTCCACTATGATGTTACTCCTTTTCTCTTTGTAATCAAGTACTTTGTGTGAGTTAATTTGTAATTGTAAATGTCCCATTTCTCATCAGACTTTGCATTTATTTATTTTATTATTGTATCAAATGGAGTCAGGAATTCTCCTTAGGGTATTATATTCTCCTACTATCATTGTTTTGGTGCCCAAATCATCCCCAAATGGACAGTGGGAGACCTTCTCGGTGACTTCTGTGTCCTTTTGGCATTCTCTACTATTCTTCAAGCACTGCCTTTCTTTCTGGCTTAAAAAGGTGTGCCAGGTTTATTTCTGTGCCCCAGTTTTAGATTTAGCCCTTTCTCCAAGGAGTTTTCTTTTCTTTAGTCAAAAATGGTAAGAAACCAAGATATATGCAAAGTGTAGTCATTGATGTTGGTAAGTCATTGCTCACAAGTCATTTCTGTAGACAGAACTAAGAAATGCATTTGTGTGTGCACATATGAAATGTCTGTACATACATATGCATCTGTGTGTACAAAAACATGCATCTCAATCTATATTTTCTCTTTTTTACTGAGATATAGTTCACATGCCATAAACTTATTCCTGAGTAGGGGGATTTTAGCATACTAATGAGGCTGTACAACCATCACCACTGTTTCACTCCAGACAAACCCTATGCCCATTAGATGTCATTCCCCATCATCCCTTCACTCAATCCTTGGTGACTGTTAATCCCCTTTCTATCTTTATGGATTTGCCAGGTTTCGTTGTTGTACTTTGGTTGTTTGATGACTTTTGTGTACTATTTCTGTATTCTCTGTCATGTGTGGTCACTAAAATTATAGCTACTGGGTTGGACAGAGATTTCCTGAAGTGCCTGAACCAACAAGTTTCTCAGTCTTCATGAAGGGTTGTATGTGTGTTTCTGTGTGTGTGTGGGTGTGTGTCTGTGTGTCTGTCTGTGTACTTCTGTCTTCTGCAAGGTGTGTTTTGTGTGTGTGTATGTGTGTGTGTGTGTGTGTGAACACTACTGTCTGCCTTCTTTTCTGCTGCACAGAGCCTCCTGTTTAACCAGTGATAAGACTCAACCTTCTCAGACCTTTCCTGAGCACATGCATAGCCTTGACATCAGTAGAACTCTACACAGAGAGGCCCTCTAGATTCTCAGAAAATGTCTGTCTGTTCAAGACTCGTGGATGCCTCATTATAAAGCCCTTAGGCGATGTCACATTCCCCAGCCTTTCCCTTTACACCTTTTTATTAACTTGTTGCCTGCTTGACTTTTATCCAACACCTCAGGCAGTTGCAAAATTAAACAATTGCCTGTAACTGTTTTTGACAAATGGCCCTGGGGAAGAGGCGTTCACCCTGAGTGAGCCTTATAAGTGGAGTCTTTGGGAACCTCTAGACAGGTCGAATGATGATAATTCTCTGCGAATGAGCCTTTGCAGGACTTCTAGCCCCATTTTCTCCCTCTGACAGCTACCAGACTGCTTGTTTCCGCTGAAGATGCAGTGTTAGCTGTCAAGGTTGTTGTGAAGCTGGAGGTCAGGGGATGGAACTATGACACAATAAAAATGCCACAAAATTCCTGGTTCTTACTGAGATTCAGTTGTTTTCTGGCATGAGAAGTTCCTGTGCTGCTGCAATCTCCTAGTCAATATCTGGAGCGCTGGAAAATGGGTGATTGACAGTTTTTGCCATTTTTCCTTCTCTTATGAATGAGCACATTTTCAGAGATCTTAACTCTGCTTTGTTTGCTGTCATTGCCCATATTTTATCTGCATTGAAAACCATAGCTTCTCAGGATTACTTCCAGTTCGGCTCAGTCACCGGAAGATGAGGCCTGGTGTTCTTCCTCCCTCTCTGCGTGGCTTCCTCCAATAGGGACTGACCAGGTGCCTACTGTCCATTTGGTCAGTGCCCCTGTCTGTGACCAACCCCCATTACTGTTGCCACTCTGCTGTGCTCAAGTGGCACCTGCCCTCCTCAGGTTCAGGTGCCCATGCAGACTGTCACCCTGCGTGGACCCTCCTCATGCTGTCTATTGCTGACCCAGTCCAGGCTACCCACTCTGTCTTGTCCATCTTGCTCTGCCTAATGGCTTCCAGAAGGGAATGGAAGGCTTAATGGTTTTTTTAAAGATAAGTTTCATTATCCTTTCTGGCCTTTGTGAGTTTTACTTGTGAAAATTTGTAAAGATATCTTAGATTCACGTTGAAATATCTGGTTTCAAACTGAAATTTAAAAGTACAACTATGTTTCTAAACAAACTGGTGGGATGGTTTCGTTTTACATCTATAGAAAATTGATTGTTCTCAAGAAGTCATTCATCTAAGAATTCAGAGTTAGGATGCCCTGGTGGTTCAGCAGCGCTGGGGTGTGGCTCATGTGAAGCCCAAGGACCTGAGTTTGTGCCCTGGGGCCGGGGTTAAAAACCAAAATTAATTAATTAATTAGATAAATGACTAAATAAAGATACTTCTTCCTTCTCCTCTTAAAAAAAATAAAACAACAAAAAATCCAAAAATGAATCCAGAAGCATTTTGTAGTAAACCCCATCCAGACAACTTGATGCTCATCCTGAGGGATCAGATGAGGTCTTTAGAGGAGGAAATCCTGTCACTGCCCACACTTACCCAGCACTGGACGCTGCACAGGCATGTCTTAACCCTCAGATTCACTCACATGGTGGCTACTACTTTTGTCTTTGTGTTGTAGGTGAGAATATCTGCTCCTTTTTATCACCAAAGGCCTCAAAGGACATATTGCAGGAACCAATTCCTCTCCTCCATCTCCTCTCCAAACAGCTGTCAGAATATCACCTAAGTCACTGCACTGAAAATGGTCTGGTCAGAAAACAAATGTATTCCACATCATAAAGTGTCCTCATAGTTCCATTTCAGTTAATAGTAACTCCTTCTCCAGTTGCTCAGGCTGGAAACCATGACTCATCCTGGTCTCTCCTTTCTCTTACTCGACCTAAAGAAAGTGACACTGTTGCTACCAGAAGCAATAGTCCAGTGTCGTCAACCTGCCACATGGTTTGCAGGTATTGGAGTAACTAAGAAAGACATGACTGGTCCAACCCTGGATGGAACAATTCTTTTCTATCAGGGAGAAGACAGAGGAAGATCAGCTCCAGTCGTGACTGTCAGTCCTCTTGGCCAGTCCCCCCACCCCAGCATCTGTCCAGTGACATGATCCCCTCTGTGCTGCAGATTAAAGACTTGGTTCCCTCCTCCTGAAAATATAGATGACAATGGAGTTGGCCCGGTGCCATGTGACACACACGCTGAAGCAGAACAGAGAAGGGCACGTTGAGCCTAGACCAGAGAAAAAGATTCCCAGATGTTGAAAAGCCCAGAAAACGTGCCCAGCTTGTTGTGCATTAGACCCCTCGGAGGTTCCTGCTGTGTCTGATTCCTCCACACCACTCACCTGTCCATTAAGGAATCGCACTGGCTCTATCTTCAGAGATATCCAGGATCTGGTCCCAGCCATTCTTTCCACCTCCACTGCAGCCACCCTGGTTTAGCCACCACCCTCTACCGGATCCTCCGACTCCCTTTGTCTTTCCATTCTATTCATTGAAAGAAAAAAAAGTTCCATGTGGTTTACAGACAGAAAACTTCAAGAACGCCGCTCTCTCCCTCATGTAGTGTACCCCAGCCACACACCAGGCTCTCTCACACCTGGAGCCTGTGCACTGGCTGCTCCCTCTGCCAGGAACGTTCTGCCTCCAGAATTCCACGATGTTGCCCTCCACCTCTCCCACCCGGGCTCTTGTGTCCTCTCCCAGCAGGCCCCAGCCACCATCCCACTCGACACGGGTCTCCTGCTAGCCTGTACTTGGAGCCCTGCTCCTGGTCTGCTTTCTGTCATTGCACTGACTACCTTGAACATAAGATTGATTGGTCATTATGGCTGTTGTCTTTTTCCATTATAAAATAAGCTTTATGAGATCAACTTTTGGGGGGTCCGTTTTGTTCACAGCTTTACCTAGTCTTTCCCATGGTAGATTCTCAATAAATACTTGTTGGTCTCCAGCAATTAAAACTGAAGGAAGTTCAATAATTATGACAAGTGCCAGAGCTGGAATTTGAGGTATTTAGCACTCAGATCCACTATTAGACAACTTTAAATACAATTTTTACCAAAGGATAATTTTAGAGTACTTGACTTTGAACAAGTTACTGTCCTGAGCATTATAGTAAGGGGCTAATTTTGTGACTTGGGTTAATCTGAGAACGTCATAGCCATATTGCTTTTATGAGAAAACACATGCTGAGTTTCAAAGAAAATACTGTCAATGAGCTTTTAGAAAATGAACTGTTCATCACTGTGGACTACCTGTACTAAATACTAAAGGAGTAAGAAAAAGTCACTGGTAATGAGTCTAAAGGCTGGGGGGAAAGGAATATGATGAGGAATATTGGATGCTGAAATACTTCAAGTAAAATGTGGTTTTTACATTATAGTCTTCATTAATTTTTCTAATTTTTATAGTACTTCATAAAAATAATTCATTATTCTAATCAATAAAACTTTTTTTTATTAATTAAAACCAGTTTGTACTGGTTTGCTTTTTGTAGGATACTTCAGAATAAGTGATTACAACTTAATTTGAATATGTATATGTGTGTATGTTAAGAAGATGTATGTGTATATGTACGTATGTATGTATATATGTACCATGATCTGTATATAGATCACACACATGCACACTCATTCTATATAATGTACATTCAGTCTATACTATAGTTGTTATTTATAGATTCCATATTTATGAATTCACTCACTTGCTAGTATTTTTTGTAACTCTCAAATCCATATGCTTAGTGGTTTTCTCACTGATGTGTTTATGTACTGTGTAAAAATATCTGAGTTACCTGAAACACTTACTCCAAGTACATGAAACCAGAAACACTTATTTCAAGTACATGAAACCAGGTAATGCTCTGCCTTTTCACACTGTACACAAGTATCCTTTTTACAGTACTTTTAGTGCTACAATTTCATTCTTTCGGTGATTTTGGTGCTTAAAGTCACCCCACATGCAGTGCTGAGATGCTGTGAGTGTTGGAGATGCTTATTACTGGACAAGTGTAAACACTTGGTAATCTAGAAACAGTGGTTCCCACAGGTCTCCCTAGCTAATCCTGACCCTTCCCTGCAAGTGACTTCTGCCTTGGTTTTTTAAAACTACGTATTACTCTGACTTGTTACAGACATTTATATAAGTGGAACTGTAGAGTGCGATCATTTTCATGTAAGATGTAGTTCAGGAAGCATAATTGTTCTAAGAGTCCTTCATTTTGTTGTAGGTGATGCATTTTTTGTTGCTAAGCCATTTCATTTTGTGCACAGACCACGGTTCCTTTGTACATCTCCTGATAAGGGGTTCCTGAGCTGGCTCCTCTCTGGGACTGTTATAAATAGAGCTGCCAGAAATGTCAGTCTTTCTTGTGTACATATGCATTCAGTTCTCTTGGATAAATACACAGACAGAATTGTAGGGACATGCCCTTGGCAACTCACGCGGCTGAGACACTGGTGTGCAGACCACATCAAGCCCAAGGACCCAGATTTCCTAGCTGTGGCTGAGGTGAAAAACCAAAATAAATACAAAAAGATACTTCTTCCTTCTCTCACTTCCTTCCGTCCACCCTGCCTTCCTTTCTTTAAAAAAAGGAAAAAAGAATTGTGGAGTCATATGGTGTTTATTTTGTTTTATGGAAAACTGCCAAACCATTTTACACAGTAGTTAATGTTTTATTGCTACTGATGCTATTTGAGAACTCCTAGGATACTAATATTTTTATCAGTCTTCTTTATTTTATTCTCTGGTGGCTATTAGTCATCTTATTGTGGCCTTAATTTCATTTGAATTTAGTGACAAATGATGTTGAACCCTTGTCTGTTCCCTTACTGGCCATTCATAGGTATTCCTTTGTGAAGTATCTTTTCAAATCTTCTGTTCATTTTAAAATTGGGTTGTTTGTGAAGTATCTGTGAAGTATCTTTTCAAATCTTCTGTTCATTTTAAAATTGGGTTGTTTGACATTGATTTTTAGGAACTCTTTGTATATTATGATATTCTATCATTTTCAGAGAGATTTTCAAGTATTTTCTTAGTCTGTGGTTTACTTCTTTCTTTCTTTTTTTTTTTTTAAAGGAAAGACACAGGCAGGAATGAAGGTGAGTAGGCAGGCAGGTAGGAAGAAGCATTTTTTTTTCATTTTTATTTAGTTGTTCAACTGCTTGTTTCCTCCCTATCCAGACCTTGAACCCAGGGGTATGTGGTTTGTGCTCCTTCAGAGGCGATTGGCCAAACCATTACTCCATCAGAGCACACCCTTATTTATTTTCTTAATGGTATCTTTTTGTCAGTGGAGAATTAATTTTTGATGGCTTTTGCTATATCAATTTGTTTTTTTATAATTATTGTATCTGTCTCCTGACTCAGAAATCTTTGCCATCACTAAGTTGCAATGATATTCTGTTATTTCATTGAGTAACTTTATAGTTTTTGTTTTATGTGTACTACTGTGCTGCTTCTCAAATTAATTTTTGTGTATGAACTGAGGTATAGAGATCAAGGTTCACTGTCCCGCCTCGACCCTGTATGGAGATTCAATTGTTAAAACACATTTGTTGAAAAAAAATTTATATATTTACATGTCTCCGTAGATGAACAACTTTCTTTTCCTTATTATATTACCTTGGTAATTTTGCTGAAATTACTCTGTATGTATGGCTCAACTGCTATGCATTTTTTTTTCTACTATTATTTATCTTATACCAGTATCACATTGTCTTGAATAGTGTAATTTTACATTAAGTATAGTAGGAGATTCTCTACTAGTATTTCCCTTTTCCAGCATTTCCACTCTCAGTTTCTACCTTATGGTCTGTGGTCTCCTCAACCCACTAAAACTACAGTTGTGTATTTGGTCATCCGGTGCTGTACTAGTTAAGCTCCAGTAAAAGCCACAAATAGTAGGAATTTTACCCAAATTCATTTCCTTCTGCCAAGTTTATCTTCTCCTCCTGTTCTGTCTGCTTTTGTTCAGTTTTCAGTATCTTCTGATAGTTGTTTTGTATATTCATTCAGATATCATTTAAATGTGTTCACAGAGAGAAACTTGGTCCAATCGGAGTGCCTCCTCTGGGAGAGTGTAATAGATGATTTTTAAAGTCAGACTGGTCAGGCTTCTCACCAGAGATGTCATTAAAGTGAGTGCTGTGGAAAGAAATAAGGTGCAAAGAGAGGCAGGTTTTGAATAGACAGAGAGGATTCTGTTTCACTTGGTCAGAGAAGACTTAGATGAAGCAAAGCAGTGTTTGGAAGAATTCTATTGGAAAAACTTGTTAGAATATTGTGCTTTTCGAACTACAAATCAAAATCCATTAGTGAGTCATAAGATCGATTTAGTTGATGGTCTCTGAAAAGACATTTTTAATTCTTTCCTAACCCCCACACATAGAGTATGTAGAAAGTAAGAGCAGTGTATTACTGCTTTACACCTTCATTCTCCACTCTCCAGACTAGTCTGGAGTCACTGACTTGATACCTTCTTTCTGTGATGTCTTGTGGATCTTTATTTTCTATTGAACTTCTAACCCAAATGGACATAAAAATAGCACAGTTCTTAATAAATGTCAAATATATTTATATAAAGATAAATCAAGCATTTGTCAAAGCATGACTGAGTTTTAGAGACTGACAGTTTTAAGAAATCCTTGGTTTCGACATCTTTCATGGGAAAAGGGGAATCTTGAGGATATTTTTCATTCATGTAACATGTTCTGTCATCAGCAAATGCAAGAGTTTCTTGTTCATGGAAAAGAAAGTGACGCCACCACCAGGAATATTCCAATAAGGGATAGTATTAGAACCTTTTCCCTCTTCCCTTAGCAATCAGAAATATATTTGTATATTAAACAAGTTAAAGGATGCTAATATAATTTTAATATTGAAAATTAGACAGGACTCTGGAAACTGGTGATAATGAAAAATGATTCCTTTCAGATTCATTAGATCATGAATCCATGATCTAGTTTTACTCCCATTAGAGGAATGTGATAATATCATCATTAGCAGAAGATTAAAAGAGAACAATCATACTTCAAAAGACACCATTATGAAAATAAAAAGTCAAGCCACAGACTGGGAGAAAACACTGGCAATATGTATGTCTGCCAGAAAGCTTGTAGCCACAGTGCATAAGGAACACCCATGAACCAGCAGCAAGAAGGTGAACCACCCCATTAAAGAAAAAGCCAAGAACTTGAAGAGACAATCACAAAAGAATATACATCAGTTGCCTAGAAGCACATGAAAATATGTTCTACATCATTAACCATCAGGAAGATGAAAGGCAAAACCACAGGAATGAATAAAAAGAAAAGCTGGTGCTCTCCAGAACTACAAGGAGGTGGAGCAGTGTGTACCCTTTTGCTGTGCTGATGGAGGTGCAGTAATTGGAGAAGAGTTTGCACATTTCTTATAAAGTGAAACATACACTTAGCATTTGAGTCTGTGTTGCCACCATAGGTATTTACCTAAGGAAAATGAAAACCTATGTCCACAAAAAGCATGCATGCATAGCAAAAAAAAAAAAAAAAATGTTTATCAACAGGAAAATGGGTAAATAAATTGCAGTATATTCGTAACAGTGGAATAATACTCAGCAAATAAAAGGAACAAACTACCAATGTAACAACATGGAAGGATGCCAGAAATATTATTCTGACTAAAATAAGGCAGACATAAAAGAGTATATAGGATATGACTCCATTTAAATGAGATTCTTCTAAAAATGCAAAACTAATATGTTGTGATCACTGTCAGATTGGTGGTCACCTTGCTAGTTGACTGCAGGGAATCAGGAGGCATGTTTTGGGATGATGGAAATATTCTGTAATGATTGAGTTGCATAAATGACCCAACAGAAGGACCTGTGCACTTCAGTGCATGTACTCACTGAATAGGGCTGTATTGCAATACAGTTCATCTTTCAAAGTAACGTAGTTCTAGATGTTGTACCCTGACTCCCTTGGCAGATGGGAGATAGCACCCTTAACCCTGTCTATGGTAACCTTCCCTGGATATCTTTCATAGCCATTGCCCCAGAAAGACAGCTATTAACTTAGAGTCATCATGCATTGAACAAAGCACATGAAACGGAAATCCCCTCATTAAAATGAAGTTACATAGACATGATCCATGGAATGGAATTCATGGCCAGGGCTCAGAGAGTACAGTTGGGATGTGTGTCTTTTGAAAATATATGTGGAAGCATCTGAATGCTTTATTTACTATTATTATTATTCTAAATCAGGGATCAGTAAATTTTGATGCAGGCCGCCTACTTTTGTACTGCCCCTTGAGCAGTGTGTGTGTGTGTGTGTGTGTGTGTGTGTGTGTGTGTGTGTGTGTTATGTTTAAGGGTTTTTTTAAAAAAGGAAAAATAACAAGCAATATGTATGTGTGTCCCTTAAAGCCTAAAATGTTTGCTGTTTGGACTTTTACAGAAAAATTCAGTTCTTCTTAACTCTTTGATCAGCACACTCCGCACATGTAACTGATTCAACTCCTAAAAATATGTACAGTGACTTTTTATAAAATTATAATCTAAGCAGGTTGATCTAGTAACTGTTGTGTATCAAGCATACAGCCATCCTTTTTCTCTAAAGACTCTGATGAATGTTAAGTTGAATGATGTGATAGCTGTGTCTCGGGACGTGCTGTATCCCCTATGAATGACCCTCTCTGTATTCCAGCTAGCTGGTGACAATAATGGTAAAATGGTGACTAGCTGAACACCTGCGATATGAGGCCCACTCTCAGCCTTTCTGTGCAACTAAGGGCAGTGCCAAGTGTTCCTGATCTGCTCTAGTGGACGCAATGAATCATTTTCATTCTTCAGACTTCTGGGAAGTGGGAGGGTAGAGAACTTCTGAAAGTTATAGAGGGTGATGGTCTTTTTAGATTGATCTGCACTACACTTTGGCACCATTAACATTTTCCCCTTAAAATACATTAGAAAGTCCACATAAACTCTAGAACCTTCCACTCTCTTCTGCTCTTTGCCTCTGATTCTCATGGTCTCATTTATTTGACCACAAACCAAAGTACATTTTATAAAATTCACTTAGGTACTCTGAACATCTCTTGATTTCTAAATTTTAAGGATGAACCTGGGGACAATGGTACTATTAGATTTGCTTCTGGAGATGTGCCTTTTCAGGATATCCCATATGTACAGGTCACAGTCATGCTGAAGCGTCAGTGGAACCGTGGTGGACAACCAGAGGCCAGGTCAAGCAGCAGCCTGCTGGGAACTAACTTACATTACAATCTGTGATTTTTATGCCATTCCTCTTTCCATCTTCCCTTCTAGGCCTACTCTGTCTATGACGAAGACATCGGGTACTGCCAAGGACAGTCTTTTCTTGCTGCTGTATTGCTGCTGCATGTGAGTAATTTTCCATGTAATAAATGCCACAGTGCTGTCAAGTTTATTTTATGTTCTTACCCAGTTTGGTTCTTTCGTCTTATTTTCCATTTACCTGATGGAGATTACACATGACATACCTTTTTAAAATGTACCTTTGCTGATAAACGAAGAAATCTGATGTTAAGAACAAGATATTTCCTTAGTAGAATTGATTTTGTGGCTAGAAGGGAATAAATTGCTTATTTGGAGTTATTTTTAATGAGAACTGTCTAGAATTAAAGAATTCAGTTAAGTGCCCAAATAGGAGCAGGACCAGGACCATGCTAAAAGTTTGTGGTAAGGGAGTCACTTATCTGTCCTGTGATTGGCCGTGTGTGCTCCTCCCTCTCAGCCACCTTTGACTGACAGAATGTCTACTGAGCATCAGTTGTTAGTACTGGACTAAATAAAATGATCACTTAATTTATCAAAAGACCTCATGGTCCAGGACAAAGCACAGATAATGTATTGTTTTTATGTGTCTTCATTGATTTTCTGAGGTTCATTAAAGATCTTCTAGTGAAGGTGATATATGGCATAAGAGAAGAGAGAGGAAAATTACCCAATCTTGCTGTCAGAGCCTTCCAGAAAGATGTTTTGGAGGGAGTAGATGTTCTGGAGGAGCTTTGCCAGAACAGAAACAATTGAGGTGTGATATGAAAGGGAGGGAGTAGAGATTTCTAGAAAAATAGGAACAATATGAACAAATGTTCAGGAACACAAAGGGGCATGGTATGTGTATGGAGCAATATATAAAATTAGGGCTTCTATACATTTACTATAGGAATTATATGCAGGCAGAGGTACAGGGTGAAAATGGTCACATGGGCAGGGAGCAAATTATGAAGATTTGCACTCACGTGAAGAAATCTGACTGATGAGGAACCAGAGATCAGCTTGAAGCAAGGGAATGACAGACATTCATTTCAGATAAATTCTTATTATACTGATGTAGCAGGTGGAATTGGGGGCAACAAGCTACATCAGAGACCAATTTAAATTGGAGGTATGGAGATCCAGAGAAAAAGAAAGAAAATTAAGAAACATGCAGGAAGCAAAATTGGTAGGTTTTATGGATGGGTCAATAAAGGAATGGTCAAATGTAACTTGTCTAGATTTCTAGCTTCAATGATTGGATGAATTGTGGTATTTTGAGCTGAGCTAGAAAATATACCCGTTGAGATTGCTGAAAAAAGGTTAAGGGTTGATGATGAAATTTGTTTTGAAGGCTTTGAGTTTGGGATATTTTGGGGAATATCTGAAGTGGTCCAGCAACTAGTTGGCTACCTAGGGAGCAATCAAAACCAAGTCACCAGAGTGAATCAGATAATTTAAGAAAAATAAATAGGAAGAACAGGAAAAAGCTCAGGAATTTCAAATAGTTAAAGAACTGATGAAGAAAAGGAACCCTGAACAACTTCTAATTTTCATAGGGAGGAAGCAAAAAATAATGTCAAATGCATCACAAAGGTTCAGCAAGTTTAAAACAAAAGCATTTCTTTTAGGTTTGCATTCTGGAAATGAAGAGCAAGTATAGTTAATTCATGGTTCTAGATATGATAGCTTGAATCCAAGGATCATAATGACAGGAAGTAGTTGTGATTATTTCACATTCAGGTTGATTTCTTCTGTTGCATTATCATGCCTGTGATCTTCTTGGTCTTCTCCTTGTTATCCTTCTTCCTCCGATACCTCCACAGCCCATCTTCTTGGGGTTTCCTGTGATAATCAAGCCTTTGTGATAATTGGGGGCCCTTGTTTCTCTACTGAACCCACCCCTCTCTAGAATAGTTGGTCCCTACCCTGGGCGCCGAGACTAAGCAGTGCTATGGGGGTGTTCATCAAGCTTCAGAGCCATCTTTCTTCTTGCTCTTAAAAGGAGCCCCTATAATCTCTAATGAGAAATTGATCTTCAAGCCATGGCTGGTGAAGCTTTGTCTCTTATGATGTAGTTGGTGAACATACCACCCTTTAATGTTTTATATCCATTGTCCTGTCAAACACAGTATAGTATATTGATTTAACCTCAAGGATATAAGTATTTGTCCGATAAATCTGTTCTGGGGTTCAGCAGAGATTAAGTTAAGTATAAAGTCATATTTACTTGGAAACATCTCTACCCTACCCCTAAAGAGAGAAAGTTATATAACCAGAAATCTTAAATACCCAAGAGGTTTTATTTTTACATTATTTACTCTGTTATTATTAGAGTTAGATGGCAAGTCAGCCATTGTGACTTACTCAACAAATTTCTTCCAAAGTTTTAAGATAGAAATTCAATCCAGTTTCTACACCTTACATTAATAGAACTATGCAGTTGTTGCCATGGCTTATAAAAATAACTGGAAATACAGAAATGCCTTTAGAATTTTGAGGGGAAATTAGATGATATCCAGCATAGTGTTAATGGGAAACATGGTATATTTTTCTAATTTTGAGTTCAGTATATGTATAATTCTGTTAATCAACATATTCCAGTATCTGACCAACCTATCCATCAACCAATTTGAGTAGGAGAAGTTAACTGTAATTTGCTCTTCTCCATATTTTTGCCTTCATGGTTTAAGCAGGTAGAAGAATATGATATAGCTTAAACAATTCATCAACTGCACTATCTCAGGTTCCAGGGAGATATGTTATTAGGATCTTACTGGCTAATTTTTTAACAGTTACATAAGCTATTGCTTCTTTTTGCTGCCAGACATCTCATGGCAGCTCCCTATTAATCATTGTCAGAACCTACTTGTTTGGGGGATACTGTCTTTTTTTCGCCCTTGGTCATTTCTATTTCACATTCACTGCCTGAGAGGAGGAAAAAAGACCGAAAAATGAAAAGAAAGTATGTCTAAAAACAAAAGTTTTCAATTTTTAAGTTTTTCCAAGTCTAAGTAATTTTAAGAAATAATTAACTTTTCCCAGTGCTTGGAAATTTCCACTTGCTTTGGTAATAGCTTTGTAGCATGTAGTGGTTTAATCAGTGGAAGAATTAAGTGTTTATAACCTAGATGCTATTATATCTATTAATGAAATTATAAGAATCATCATTTTTAGTTGGACAGGAAAGTTATAATACATACTGCTGTAACCATTACAGTCAGTGTTCAACCGGCTTTGAAATTAAACATACAGTAATAATCAGTAATATGGCTATAGTGTTAGTCTTTGCTTCATCGAAAGTATGATAAATAATGTCCTTTATATATTTCATGTATTCTAAAAATCATTTAAAATATTTTAAATAACTTAACCCAATATATATTTCTAGTGTGCTGTCAAGTAGTTTTTTAAAAAGTATTTGTTACATACTTTTTATACCTTCAGAAAATCATGTTCTTTTATAAGGTGTATATATACATATAATATAAGGTATATATATTTATATATATATATACACATACCATATATATGGTATATACTGTATATATCTTATATTGGTATATATGGAAGCTTTCCAGCTGCAGAAAGTATTATATTTAGATAATACAGAATATTTAAAACTATTGATTAAAAAAACACTTTGGCTAGGCACAATTCCTTTGAAAACCAGTTTGGCTTTATCTGACAAAGATATTCATACCCAGCAATTTCACGTCTAGTCATACTTATGCATATGTACACTGAAATAATGTACCAGAATTGTCATAGGATTGGTGTTATAAGTCAAAAACTCAAATGTCAACTATTAGAATTGTAATTATATAGCAAAATGAATAAATTGTGGTTTATTCATAGAGTGAACCTCTGGCTGGCAATAAAATGCCTAGGTTGATATGAACAAATCATACAAACAGATTTAAGAAGAAAGCAAAATAGATCATTTCATTGGTATAATTTATAATTCCATTTAGTATCAAGTTCTGTAACAAATGAAATCAAACTTTTTTTAAGATGCTACACAGGTTGAAAAATATAAGCATACCCTGGTAGAGTAGTGGTTAGGTCCACTGCCTCTGTCAGCGCTGTCGCAGTCTACATTCATCCCAAGGACCCAGGTTCATATCTTGGGTATGTGAAGAACACACAGCCAAGATGAATAACTAAACAAAATGGTTCTTCCTCTCTCTTCCTGCCTGCCTGCCTGCTTGCCTTCATTTCTGCCTGTACCTTTCCTTTAAAGAAAAGAAACAATACAAATAATACCAGTGAAGTGATTACTATTGAAGTCAGGATCTTGATTTCTCTAAAGAGAAAGTTGGGAGTAATATGTGGGAAGGGACACAAAGGGATTACAGGATATTGACAGCATTTTTTTTCTTAACCTGGGTGGTGGTCACATGAGTACTTTATTTGTTTTTGCTTCATAATTATTCATTAAAGTATACATTTAACTATATTTTTCTTGAGGAGGATAGTTTACATTTATTTAGTTGTTCACACTGGTTGTTTTACCCTAGACCAGTGGTTAGTGGCTTGCTTGTTCCTTCAGAGATGATTGACCTAACTGCTGCTCCACCAAGGTGCACCATAATTATTTGTATATGCCCTCTCTCAAAATAAAAGAAGGCTTAAAAATTACCAATTATTTAATGTCCTCCCCTCCCCCAAAAGACAGGTTTAGGATTGTATTTACTGATGGACTTAAATGAAAATATCAGCTACTTCTTTATTTTCCTGAAAATAAAGACCCACAGAATCCAAGGTATCTCTTTATATGTAAATTCAAGTAAAACTATTGTTGTTATTTCATTATTCAATACTCTGTCATTAGCATGTGACATAATCTTAACTCAAAGTAGCTTAAGTTAAAAAGAAACTGTATAGGCTCACATAACTGGTGACGCCCTGGGCAGAGATGCTGTTGACTTGGCTGGCTTCTAGAGTTCGTATTCTGCCATCAGGAATTGATATCTCTATCTCTTTTCTGCTTACATTTCTTGCCCTGCCCTTAGCCTTTCAGTTTTCAGTTTGACAACCTCATTTAAATAAGACCATCTTTCATTACAGCTCTGGCATTAAAAAAAAAAATCTGGGGGCACTCTGATTGACCTGCCTTGGGAACCTGCCATCCCTGAAGAAGACCAGGAAGGTGGGCTTCCTGATGGCATGGGTCTGAGTCCCCTCAGTGCTGACAGTGAGCTGATGCCCCTCCCAGCAAGGGCAGAGTTTTCAACTGGGAAAGGGATTTTTATAGCAGATGGTCAGGCAGCGGGATGCTCAATAGATACATCACCTCATCTGAAAATGATGTCTTCACTAAAAGAGTTTTATGTATCTTTAAGTAAGTCCTATACTCCCAATCACTTTTTCCTTTTGTTTTCCTCTTCTGAGTTAATTCTTTTATCAGTGTTCTTGAGCCATTTCCTAACATTTTCTCTGTCCTGTAAGTATACTCAAGACATTTTACCTTAGAATAATCCTCTCTTGGTACACCCTGCAGGAGCAGCGGTTGCGGGGCGGACCGGGGTGAGGGGTGAAGGGGCAACTAGTGTGAACAGTTAAAATGGAAGTGAAATAAAATGTTCCCTCCTCTCTTCCTGCTTGTCTGCCTACTCGCCTTCATTCCTGCCTGCACCTTTCCTTTAAAAAAGAAAAGAACAGAATCCTCTCTTGATCTTCCCATTTAATTGCTATGTTAGTTTTTGTGCTCTTTCAAAGATGAATTCTTTAAAAGTATTGTTAAAAAACACAGCTATGAATTTGAATTGTGGTTTAATACCTTTCAAGTTATACGACCTTGATAAAGTTTTTTAAACTCTGAGCTGCAATTTTTTATTTATAAAATGGATATATTATCATTCTTCCTGGATTTTTATGATATTGAATGTAATATAATAATTATTGAGTATAAAAACCCTCATTTTGTATTTAGCACACAGGAGTGAAGCGATGACATTAAATCCAGGTTTTATTAACAGATGTGTAGTTATTGTCAGATCACTTAATTCTATGAACATCACTAGTTAATATTAAACTGTAAAAATAGTACTTTACAAAATTTTTGTGAGGACCAAGTGAGGGCATGAATAAGGTCTTCTAGCAATGGTAGCTGCGGCTCTTCTTTCTAAAGCCAGCCAGCTCTTTTGGACTCGCACCGGCTTAAATGGATCACACATGTATGTTGTATGGTATGTTTTATGATTTACAAAAGCCATTTAAACGTATGTTAGCATATATTTGATTTTTAAAGAATGTAAACAAGTAGTTCTCTATTTGCTTTTCAGTGTGTAAATAGAAAATGAAGTCTCCTGAGTTATTTTCAAAATAGTCATTAACATCCAACTTTGTTAAAGAAAATGGCAAAATCAGTGAAATTTTTGTTGACTTCTGGGACAAGGTAGATAGATTTTAAAAAGATATGAAACAATTTAGTTTTATTCTAAATAAGGGGATTGTTTTTAATTATCAACATATAAATTTATTTCAAAAAATTTTGATGCATGTTACTCAGGTGAGTTCTAGGGACTTTCAAAATGCTTAAAACTACTAGGTTTTGTGGTTTGTTGCAGAGAAAAGCCGTGAAACTAGACACTATTTCCATTCAGTGATATTTTTTTTGAGCACAGATGGTCGGTCATTATAAGTATCTGTTAGCATCATGCTAGCATCTCAGATTAGGTGTGGGAGGCAGGGGTTTACTTTTGTGTTCATTGAGCCTGTGTAATATTTCAGTACCTTAAATTATAAGATTTTAATGATTATCCTTTCTCTAGTAAAACATACTGATTCCTTGACCAAGCTCCTAGACACAGAAAAGATGAAAATTCACTACTAGCCACCCACTGTGCCTTAACATCTTTTTTTTTTTTTTTTCTTCATTTTCCTTTAATTGTTCATTCATCTTTCTAGCTTATCTTCCTGGGGTCGTTGGTCGTCTTTCCTTACCTATTTTTCACCAATTTGCTACAAATTAGGGAGAGTACAATCTTTTTTTTCTTTTTCTTTTCTTTTCTTTTTAATTTATTTTTTAATATTATTGAAGGGATATTGCATTTTGACAATGACTTGTTTTGAGGTGTGCATAGTAGTATTTTCACATCTACATATGCGTAGTAGGTTTACTAATCTTCCCCCCACTTTTTTTTCCCTTTGTTTAGAGTTAATTCCCTTCATCCCATTTCCCTCACTCCTCCCCCATCACTTTGGTATCCCAATTTGCCTTTTTGTCTCTCATATCTGAGAGTCCATAGTTGTTTGGAGTATTGTTCTCCCCCCACCCCTCCTGCCGTTTTTCATATTGTTTAATTGATATCATTCATTTTATTTTGTTTAAAAATATATTGTTCAAAAATTTGCTTTTATTGTACTTTAGACCACTGCATATCAGTGATCAGTTAGATTGTCTAATTCAATGAAATATTAATCCTTATAATAAGTTGTTCTTTTTAAAATTGACAGATACCACAGTACAAATGGGGGAATCCACTTATGTAGTAAGGTGATGTTTGATACTACAGTTAGGTATTGATTCTCCAATTTGCATTGGTTTTCTTTATGCTAATTGAGAGAAAAGCTTAAGAACTAATACAAAATGCAGATGACTGTAACATTTTATGAGTAATAACCAATGTGAACAACTAAATAAAAATAAAATAAAAAGCTTTTTTCTCTTCTTTCTACCTACCTGCCTGCCTACTTACTTTCATGTCTTCTTGTACCTTTACTTAAAAAAAAGCATATTTTGTATAAGTTTCATGATAACCATAAAGCAGAATCTTTATATTAGTATTGTATAGGAATTTAAACAATTATGTTTCTAAGTGAATAAACAGAACTCTGTTGATTCAGTTATTCAAGCAGCAAGTTAGTCTTATTAAGGTGTCAAAAATACCTTAATCACCCAAGATCAGACTTGCAAAAAATTTAGATTTTAAAGTAAAAGTTTTCACAATAGTTATATTCTAGGACGTTGAGTAAGCACAAATTTTTCTCTCTGGTATAATTTCTAGAATATTGGATAGCTTCCTCTCTGAGTCCTTTCAGCTTATTGATACCACAATTTAGAGATTTTTTTTCCTTTGATTACAGATTACATTCTCTGTTCAGATAAAAATACCTCTGGGAGGGTGTATTCAATTTTACTGGTTATTTAAATCTTAATCAAAGAAGCTCTGAAGAGTCTTTTTTGAAAACTATTTTTTACAGAAAGGAAAATAACAACATTAAGAAGGCTAGGAGGACAGTATTATACTATCTGTCAAAATTAAAAATGCATTTATTCTTTGACTCAGAAATCTCACTTTTGGAAATATTATTCATAAAAAAGTAAGGTGCTGAAAATGTACATAGAATGGTGCTTTTTACATAGGAAAGAGAAAAAAAAATATAAACATCATCTTTCATTTGCATAACCAAAACACTGGCAGCAGACTGAAAAATTATTAAGAGTAGTTATGGGGTTATGCTTAAAGAGGTGGAAGGATGGGAGTTAGGATAGACATCAGTATATGTAGAGCTGGAGAAGAGTGATGTGTTCTTACCTTTATATCCACTTACATTTTGATTTCTGAATCATATGACTTTATTACCTATTTTTAATATGACTTAATGATGAATGATCAGATGATTAAGATGAACAAAAGTGAGAAATTCATCTAAGTAAGGAAGCTGGAAGCTTCAAACACAAATGTTACCTGTGTTATTGCAGAAGGGTGGGCCTGCAGAATCCGCTCCCTAGGTGCCTCCACTCCTGGTAGTAGAGGGCCAGAACAATGGAGGAATGTTTCTGACCTGCTGGCCAAATGCCACCCAGTCATGTCGGGTTTGTATGTTTTTTCCAGATGCCAGAGGAACAAGCCTTCTGTGTCCTGGTGAAAATCATGTATGACTATGGTTTACAAGACCTTTACAAAAACAACTTTGAAGATCTTCATTGCAAATTCTATCAGTTGGAGAGACTAATGCAGGTAAATATAATAAAGGTATTTTATAACACAGGCATTTGTTGAAGTATGGAAAAAGCCAAATAAAATTGATAAGCAATACTGATTTATGAAAGTTTAATGGCACTCTAGAGAAAATGTAAATTGATTTTTTCTGATGACTATCTATATGGCTACTAATGTCATAATTACTTAACCACCGTTTAGAAACTAGCTTTTTGTTTTTAAGTATTCAATTGCAATATACTTTGAAGTATAAATATAAGAATTTAAGTCAATGGAGAGATTTCTGAGTATTATTTGTTAAGAAATGGAGATATTGGGGTATACCCTAGTGACTCAGGTGGCTAAGACAGCTGGAGTATGAACCACATAAAGCTCAAGGACCTAGGTTCAAGACCTAGGATTGGGGGTGGGAATAAAAAAACAAATGAAAAACAAACAGCAAAATAAAAATGCTTCTCCCTCCTCTTCCTTCCTCCTCTCCCTTCCTTCCTTCTTCTCTTAAAAGAAAAAGAAGTTGAAATGAAGGTATTTACTGATCAAAAAAATGAAGTAATTAAGCATTTTCTCTATATGAATTAACAGTATCATATTTAGGTCCACATGTACAAAATACTTTGAAGAGACAGATACTGATTAGAGAATTAAAAATACCTAAAATATTGTAATGTCAAGACATATTTACAATCTTTTCCCACATAATTTCCTTATATTAAATAATGTTACTATTCCATAACGTGTAGTGTGAATGTTTATGTTTAAGAAACACTTTCTTTTATTTTATCAAATAGTAAACAGTAAAAAAAAATTTTTTGAACAAGAGTAAGTGCTGAAAAGAGGAATTACTGAGCAGCTTTGAAATTCCACATGAAATTAGAAACCTTACATTTACAGTGGGTCTGTGCTTTCTCTATGTGAGGCACTGAGAGCCCAAGAGAAATGTGAAGGATGTGCATGGATGGGCTGATTCACTGGGGAAAACTAAGTGGTTTGACAGGAAGGTAGTTGGAGTGTGGAAATGGTAGCAAGCCGGTCCTAAAGGAGTTCATTGAGGTGACCTTGTCAGGAGAGCTAAAGGTGACTAGAGCAGGAGGTGAAGCCAACAAGTGATTGAAGAAGCAGAATGCAAATAGCATACAGAGTTTATAGTGAGGTAAAGCACAACTTTATTGGGAAGAGGAATGTAGGAAGATAGACCTCAACTAGTAAGAAGAAATAAATGACCTGTAAGCACGATGAGAAATAGGCATTGAGTGGGAAAGACTACCTAAAAGAATCTGGCAGTTATGGGCATTACGTGCCATAAGCTCCATTTTAGATATTTAATTCTGCCAAGTAAATATCTGAACTTGGAAATATTTACCTTTTATCTTGCATTTAATAAAATTTACACCTTTTTTCAAAGGTCAGTATTCTGAAGAGTTTTGAGAGTCAAATAAATGTACCTGAAAAATGCATAGCAAGTTTGTAGCACTGTGAAGAAACTCAGCACATTGTTCTGCTAGTACTTTTTGTCTGTTATCTGAATGATCACTTGTTTTTTGTTTTAAAATCTTATTGAAGGAATGTTGTATTTTAAGATTGCATAGGTATGAAATATGTATCACCATAAGTCAGCAAGTTGACATCTGTATATGATACATTCAGTTCACCACCACCAGCAATTGTATCCTTCACTCTATAATTGCCCCATTTCATCCAACTTGCCCCACCTTCTCCTTTCTGGTAACCACTAATTTGGTCCTATAAGCTAATCAATTTTTTGTTTGATTTCATTCGGTCGTTTGGTTTCTCTATATACTACACATGTAATCACATGATATCTTTCTCCTTCCGACTTATTTCACTAAGCGTAGTTCCCTGTAGGTCTACCCATCTTGTTCTAAATGGCATGATGTCAGCCTTCAAAAAAATAGCTATATAGTATTCCATTGTATATCTATATTACATCTTTACTCATTCATCTGTCACTGGCCATGTAAGTCGTATCCATATATTCACTATTATCAATAATGTTTAAAAATCATAAATGTGTACTTATCTCTCTAAATGAGTATTTTCAGATAAATACTCAGAAGTGGGATAACAGAATCAGGATATTTGTGTTTTCAGTTTTTTTGAGGAATTTTCATACTATTTTCCATAATAGTTGCACCCATTTACACTCCTACCATCAGTACATAAGGTTTCCTTTCCAAAAGAGTAGAAATAAGTTTTGTCAAGGATGTGGAGAAATGGATGACCATTTGGACACCCCATTTAGAGTGTTGGATGAGCACATTTGGGTGTTTTTCAAAAACCATCTTGTACAAGAAGTGGGTTTTTGTATTTGTAGTCTGTTTACAAAAACAAAACTAAAGTGAGCTTTAACATATCTTTGTCTTTCAGTGATAGGAATAGCTAGTACTCTGTATACAAAATGGTTTTGTACTTTGCCTTTCATGCTTTTGAAAAGCATCTATGTGTCTAAGTTGGGGGAATAGATAAATCTTAGCATCAAGACATTTTAAAAAGATGACCAATTTCATACCTTATACTCATGCACAGTTTCTGTACTTTGTTATTTTTAATACATCACAGGTAGCTTTTTAAAAATTTAGTCATTTTGTGTTTTTCTTTGGGCCCCCAAAATATACTAAGACAGTATCATAAAGCCCAGATGGTATTGATATTAAATGATCCCCAAAATGAAAATCCATGTCTCTCCTAGCTATGTTGAAGAGTTGGCCCTGATGGGGGCCTGTGACTTGACTCTGGAGTAAGGATGCTCATTGCTTTGCAGAGTGAGTGAGTTCCCAGGAAACAAGAACAGTCAGGTCAGCAAGAGACCATCTTTGTCATTTGTCCATAATACATTCTGTATTTCCCTTGGTTTTGTATCATGTCACCATCTTCTGTCATCATGCTTGTATAGTTTGGGAAGATGCAGTGAACTGAAAGCAATCAAAGAAAGCTTGTCATAAATTGCAGTTGTGGCAGGAAATTAAGTGTCTTTAGTGTCGCTTTCCCTAAATTTTCCACTTTCACTTTTCAGGAGCAATTACCAGACCTGCACAACCATTTTTGTGACCTGAACCTGGAAGCTCATATGTACGCATCCCAGTGGTTTCTCACCCTCTTCACTGCCAAGTTCCCACTCTGCATGGTCTTCCACATCATTGACCTGCTGCTCAGTGAGGTAGAGTGCCCATTATCTCTTGCCCCCAATCCCAAAGAGAAGATGGTTTCTACTTAAAATGGTTGCAGTTTTCTTTTTCTCCTGTGACATTAAGCCATCAATACTGACCAAAAAATTCTATTTGTATTTTTAATAAAGACTAATTTAATTGTAGTTTATTATTTGCAAGAAATTAAATAGTAATATTAGTAATATTATGATTCCTACAAAGTAGACCAAGGTAATTAAATTTGTATCATTAAATTCATAATAGTCCTACACATGTGTAATAATACATTACTAATATAAAGGACCTTGAAAGTTAAATGAGTGACTTTAGAATCAACTGTTTTTAATAGCCAGTTATACTCCAAGAGTATAATTGAATGTTTTTAGTAATTAGATCTTCAATTCAGTCTCCTTGAATATGATACTTGAGACTACTGTTAAATGAGAGACGTGATAAGCTACAACTTCTGTATCATATAATTACAGTTTTAAACTGCAGAACATTTCAAAAATTAGTTTTCAAAATGTCTTAATTCAATATTTTTTATGTTCTTAGTTCTTTATACTGTTATTTATTTAACTTTTTAATAGGAAGAAAAAATTGTTACACATACCTACATCATGTGCTACCCATAAAAATGTTTGACAGTCTTAGCAGTGTTAGGAAAGTTACTGGATGAGAAGAATGTTTTTAGAAGTTTTTTTTTTTTTTTTTTTTAGGAAGGAAGGAAAGAGGAGAGGATGAAGAGAAAAAAGCACTTTTATTTATTTATTTTGTTTGTTCACATCATCCCTGGGTCTTAACCTCAGATTCTTGGGCTTTATATGGTCTCTGCCCCAGTTGCCATATTAGCACTTGAGCTACCAGGTTAGGTCAAGAATTTTTTTATGGGAGCATTAAGGTACATGAAAATGTGGCTATTTTAAATTAAAAGACTGGAATAATCAGTAAAACCTAATCTAGACAGTTTTGTATTACTGCTACTTTTTGTTTTTGTCCTTTATATTGACATTTTATTCTATAGTGTGCATATGGGGTTTTCTTCCAAACAAATACATTCTGGGGAAAAGACTGACTTCAGACTTAATCTACCCACAGATGGATAATGTATCTTCACATCCTTTTTGTTTATTATAATAATCCATTTGGAAAATTAATTGATGATTGTTCCCTTAGAAGTCTATTTTAAAGAGGACGAATCACTGACTGTGCAATCTCTGTCAGTGTCCTTGACTTTCTAGCTTCTGCTGTTTTGTTTATCAGATCATATAGGTATGGAAGCCTTGTTTTATCCATATTTTTACTGTAAACATTGAGAAATATACCAAGGACAACTAATGAACCAGACCATATGTACTGAAATGTGAATGGTTTAGCAGAGAATATAAATGAAAATTCAATGGCCATTGCTTTTCTTCTGTTGTCACTGTTGCAGCAAGAAGTACACCAACAATTTAAATCAAAACCAGACAAAGGAAATTTCAAAATAGCCAGTGAGGGGAAGAAGGACAGCATAACCATAGGTCTGAATTGGATTCTTTGAACTAAGTGTTACTGCAGGACCTAATCCACTAGTGTATGTCAATCCCAATAACGTGTACACAAAGCCAATTGAATACAAATATAAAACCATTTCTGAATTCGAAGCATTGTGCAGTTTCATAGCTCTTTCTTGACTCTACCAATGACAGCATCTGCACTGGAGTGCCAGGGAAATAAGAATCACACGCGTCAGGTTGAAACTTAGTGCCGTGGTGTTGTCGGCCAGGGTAGAGCGTGTCAGTCCGAGGCCCATACACACCACAGCAGACAACATCTGCAACATTATAACTCTGTCCTTGAATCAAAACTCCTCCTGGCATAACAGGAATCAATTTGCAGCACTTGAAGGTGACTTGGGTAGGGTAGTATAGTAGGGTAGTGTAGTAACCCCATAGTCTCTGCAGTTAGAAAAGCTATTATCATGTAGGTATTTTCCGGTATTCTTCTTTTGTCCTGAATAAGTTGAAGTTCTATTAGGCCAAATAAGAAGTAAAATGAAAATTGCACTAAGGTAAGGTACCAACCATAGCACTTAAAACCCTCCATTGAGAATATTAATTCCTGTAGATATCCATAAATTAGGTAAAGTACAAAATTCTAGCAACACATATTAAAAATTGCCTGTTTGTTCAGTCTGCTGAGATTTATGATGAGTACTCCAATGTCATATATTGACTTGATGTGTGGTGACATTGTTTGGGTTTTGGACAGGACAGTGACGTGTATATATTTCCTGGAGTTGGTGAACTTGAGATCTATTGTTCTTATTTTGCCACATCCAGACTTCCAAAGTTATCTTTGGCTTCCTTTCCCTTGTTCAGTCTTTTGCTTGCTGAGCCAAGTCTGGCAATGTTAGGAGGCACAGCTCAGCGTAGACAGACAGAGTTAAGTCCCTCCAGCAATGGCACTTCTTGGAAGTTTGAGCCAAAATACTGACATCTTGACTGGAATTTCCCACAAAGCATCTCTGGACATCACCGCCCGCCCCACCACCCCACCCCACTCCGTGCCCTGCAGCTGCCACAATAAATTATCAGTGTCGTTTCACAGTCTACCACAGCAGTAGTCTTTTATAGGTAAGCAGAGCTGGATTTTTCTTTTCAAAAGTTCTAATTGACAGTTGTACAATATTTGAAGGTTGCATAGTAGTTTGTAAGTGTGTAGAATTTTTAAACATTTGCAACATTTTGATAAAGGAAGGGTTGAGTGACTTGTTAAGATTCACAGAATAAGTTCCCAGATGCTGAATATATAAGAGAACCTAACTGACACATGAGTTCTATGGTTTTACTTACAATTTTGTCTCTAAATACCTGTCTAAATTTCCCCCACAGGAAGGGCGTGAGTTTAGGAGCTGAAACCTTACTCAAAGTCAAGTGTTGTGAGCACAGTACATACAGCAACCTTAGGCATCTGTGCAAAAAAAAATTTACTTTCCTGATTATTCAAATCAGTGTGGTGAGCACTTCTGACTTCTCCAATTTAGTGTGCTGGTAATTGAAAGTAAAAACCATATTTATTACTTTCAGTTCTGCAATCTTAAAACAAGGTAATGCTTGCAGTTTGTTTTGATAAATGTTCATAGATCTTATTCATTGCATACTGAGCTTAGTATTTAATGATATTCATAAAAATAGGAAAAATGGCCTTTTAACATTTTTTCTTTACATGTACTAGGAGCTTGCAAATATTTAGTATCATCACTTCATGGTATTAGTGGAAAAATATTAATCTAATTTCATACTAGACTGTTTCTATAGTATTCATTAGAGGGAAAAATGACTTCACTATGCATAATCATCCCAGTTAAATTGACTTTCCTGGTCCCTGATGGCAGAGTAGTAACACTATTCTTTAGTTCATTTTCTAAAATTGTCTCTCCCTGAATGGTAAGATGCCGGACATTGATGCACTGCTCCTCAGTCTTCTGGAACCCAGATCCTAAATTTCTCAGGATATTTTGTCCCAAAGATATTGGAATTTCTAATGTCAGTTGTTAAGAAAATTAACAACATATGTGGTAGGGAAAAAATTAATTTGTAAGCCTTCTTATCACTGGTCACCTATGATTCATAGTCACAAACTTGAAGATTGTATTCATTGAAATTAATAACAGGATCATAGGTGTTACTTTTCCATCACTCAAACCTGTACTCTGTATCTGTTTAAGGAAGCTGCAAGCTTTTGAAACATGGAGAAAGTTGTAATCACAACATCTTGGCAACCAGAGAATTAAACGATAACTTCCTTTAACATAAAGTAGCTCTTCAAATAAACTTCATTGGGAGCAATACTGTAGTAGACTTCAGGATCTCAGGATCTTCGCTCTTTCCGCTAACTCATCATTGTCAGGGGATTATTTTGCAAAGGAAATTGTTAGATAAACTTTTATTTCCTGCCTGTCTGTGTTTTCTCTTTGCCCCTTTCCTTCTTGTAGTTAATAAAATATTTATATCAATGCTGTTCTTTCATATGTGGTAAAATATTCTAAAAGGAGAAATGATAGCTCAGTATTAAAAGTAGAATAACTCACTGGTATTTGCTTTGTCATATTATCTCTGTTTTAAGAAAGTATTCAAATCTTGATGGCCATGGATGAATGTTTAGTTACAAATGGAAAACTAGGAACTTCTCAGGTGGAAAAGTGTTAATTTTTCATAGTTCCTCTTTGAAAGGAACTCTGTATTGGTCTGCAGTCTTTTGCTCAAATATCCTCTTGCAAAATAAAAAAGACAGACATTGAGTTTGAGGATTTACTCTTAAAAAGTATACCAGTATACCATCATTTCATATTTTCCTAAGTTGTATGCTTTTAAGGAGTCCTTTTTCAGCCCGAGGTTAAGAATATAAAGTTAATTTAGTTGTAGACAAGAGTTATAGTAAATTTTGATTGTGCAACCTGAATCAAAACCTCTTAGCTATTAATAATTTTATTTAAAATGTTTATTTGAAAATGAATATATGGTGACTTGGCTTAGCTCCCTTGTTTAATGCATATTGATGACAAAAAGATTTTAAACTAGATTTTGAAAATACATTTCCCAGTACTGAATTGATTAGAATGCTCTTTAGATTGTCATTTAACCAATAATAGAAAGAAAATTATTTTTAAAAAAGAGCAAAACTTTCTATGCTTTATTGTCTTTAGTCTCTGTATAGAGAGGAGAAAAAGGATAAAAGCTTAAGAATTACAGTGTAAATACTACGCTGTTTAACACACTAAGAATAAAACATTTTTTAACTTTTTATTGAAGTATAACAGAATGAAAGAATATGTGCAAAAATTATTGTAAAACATGTACTATCACAAAGTGAGCATATTACTATAACAAGCAACCAAATTAAAAACAAAAAACAAAACACAGCATTCTGTATTTCATGAGTTCCCTCATTTTACTTCTCTACTCTCCGAAGAGTAATCACTCTCCTTACTTTAACATCATACCTCAATTTTGATTGTTTTTGAACTTTGTATAAATGGAATCATACAATAGGAACTCTTTTCCAACTAACTTTCGTTCATAAATTTGTTGTTGAGAGTCATCCACATGTTGCCTTTACATGTCATGTTCCACTTATCCATTCTTCCCACTCTCTTGTTCATGGGTATTTGCGTAGTTTCCAGATTAGGGCTATTATGAACCATCTACAAACAATCTTGATTTTGACTTTTAATAAGGACTCCTGTGAGCACACATCTAGGAGTAGCATTCCTGGGTTAAGACTTTTGTTAGGGTTTCACAGGTACCATCAAATGGTTTGGCTGAATATTTTGAGTTTTACCTTTGGAGTTGTTTTTATTCAGTAAAGTTTCCTTGTGATCAAGGCCAGTTTTGTGTTTTATTTTGTTTTATTTTTAGAGGACAGGCCCTGGATCAGATTAGAGTTCATGAATATGGAACGAAATGGAACTCATTTGGTGATTGAAGTCATTCACTTGATCTCTGAGGTTGCGTACAGATGGAACCAAGAGCTAGATGTAAAAGGTGTATCGCTTTGTGCTTAGATGACAAGTTACCTGATGGGAAAATCCAGCCAAGTATTCAGTTATAAAAGAAGCATCACAGACAAGTTAAACACTGGAGTTAAGATAGCCTTCCTGTGTAATTTGTTCATTTTACTTGACCTATATCTGTCTCTCTTTATCTGTAAAATGGAGCTAACAGAACCTATCTCCCAGGTATATTTTAAGGATTAAATGAGATTATGGATATAAATGCTTAGCACTGTGCCTGCTCCATGGTAAATATTCAGTTAATAAGCCCTCTCTTCTGCTCCATTCATTTGAATAGCCATTGTGTCGCTTCTTAATTTCTTCAATTAAGTGATTTCTCCAAAAGTATTTTTCCTTCTATCTTTTGAAAATCATAAGGAAAACAGTATTTCTTTTAGTCTTGACATGATAACTGACAGTTGGTATTTGAAGTTGACTTTTTCCAGATAGTTCAGTTTTTAGAGTATCAAATACATTCAGTTTTATATAGCAACTTGGTATTTCATGAAATTTAAGGAAATCATTGACCCTTCAGATTGTATTTCCTGCCTCTCCTTTCTTCTTAGGATGATGAAAATGGCAAATACTTTTGATATCTAATTAAATACCACCAAGTATAATTCAGTGCAGTTCTCTGAAGAGTAGATTTCTTACTCTTTGTCCCATTTTCCTCAGCCAGCAATACATTGATTTTTTTTTTATAAATAACATTAAGTTTGAGGTGTACAGCAAGTTGGTTTGATATGGAATATATATCACAATATGATTACCAAACAATATGATTAGCAAACCCTTTAATAATACTTTGAATTTAAAACACATCAAAATGGACATGTATAAAGTAGATTAAGAACATAAAACATATTTCTGAAAATCTTAAGAGTAGGCCATAAGAATATGGAAAAATGTTGTATAGCTACAATAAATATAGTCATTTTAAAGTTTTACTTATCAGTAGAAATCTTCAAGATGAAGAAAAAGCTTTCATTTCTGAACTCTTCTTTCTCACCTATAGTAGCTTTTATGGTTCTCACATCACTTGTTTTACAGCTCTTTCTTGTGTTTTTATGAATTGTAGTATTACCAAAAGAAGCAGAAACCTCAAGTTACAGTGATATAACCATTGTCTCTGTTTTCTGCACTTCTAGAAGAATACTCATTAATTCATCAAACCAACATTTATTGAACTCCATTCAGGTCTGGAGATAGAACAGTAGAGGAAATGTAGATAAAACTCTTGCCATGATTAAATTTTTATCCTTGTGGAAGAGACAGATAAACACATGACTTAGTATATGTAGAGTCCATCTGAGGTAGTAAGTGCTATGGAGAAAAAAAAAAGAAGAAAACACAGCAGATTTTAATAGGGTCTTTTGACCATTGTAGATAATTTAGATTCTACTTGACTGAGGTGGAAAATTACTGGGGAGTTTTGAGTTTAGGAATGATGTGCTCTGATGTCTGTTTTGTCTTAATCACTCAGGTTGTACTGTTGAAAACGGATGTAGGAGGGTTCAAAGGGAGAAGTAGAGAGCAGCCAGGAGGCCCTTGGCCATAAGCTGGGTTTCCTGGACCAAGTTAGCATTGGTGGAGGTGCCAAGAAGGGGTTGAACCCCGAACGAACTTCAGAGAAGACAAAATGTGCTGATGAATCATTGGAGAAGTTTCATTGATTGCAAGTGTCCATTTACTGTAAATGATGAGAGAGGAGAATATCTGGTCATGTAGCTCCTTTCAGGGAGCATCCTGGAGACAGGAAGTTGTGGGATGACTGATGAATGTGATTGTTGCATGATTTATTCTGGTAATGTTTGGAGTATAATTCCTCAATGTTTGTTCTGGAAGCAGATTTTTTGTATCCATGGGAACACTTAAGGTCAGTAATAGGACCTTTAAGTAAGGAGTATAGATGTAATGATGAAAGAAAAATATTAGAGGAATAAGCCTGTCAAACCTAGTACTTTAAAAATAAAGGTACATTCTTGCTGCTAAAAAGAGAAGTGGCCGCCTGCCCTGGTGGAGCAGTGATTAGGTCAGTTGCCTCGGAAGGAACATGCCACATGCCCCTGGGTTTGAGGTCCAAGTCTGGAAGAAGAAGAGGGGTGGGACAACCAGTATGAACAACTAAATAAAAATAAAATGCTACTTCTTCCTCTCTTCCTGCTTGCCCGCCTACTCACCTTCATTTCTACCTGTACCTTTCCTTTAAAAAAAAAAAGTTAAAAAAGAGAGATAAGTGACATGTCAGTTCAGTAAGATTAGACTCACATTACTTTGAAGACTCACAGAGATTTTATGTGCCTTGAACCTGTCCATAACCAGTATTTAGTTTTGTGTATTTAGTTCTCATAATCAGAGCAAAGATCACTGACTTACAGTGATAGATTTGTTTTCCAGTAAAAATTTTAGTGCATCATGAATTGGCATAGTTGCAGTTAGTTTATAGTATTTCTTGTTGTAGATAAACTCATAATAGTTAAACCATATATACATGGTTTAAATAAATCTATTCTGTTACATTTATGTTTAAATGTTTAAAACATACCATAAAAGCTGTAACTTACAGTGATATCCTGCATAACTACCTCTCTAGTCAAGAAACAAAATAATACCAACAAGATTAGCTTTATATTATTATATTATCTTTACTATGCCTTCCTCAGAGGCAACCGTTATACAGAATTCAATGTATACTACATTGTGATACATATGACTGTATCTCTGAGCAATTTATAATTGCACACATCTGGAAAATAATATTGTACTCACTGGTTTGTCAAGTCCACTTTAAAAATGAGTCTTGAAGCCTGTTTTCATTCAAAGCCATTATTAATGTCCTATTCAGTAACCTCCTAACTAGTTATTCCTTTTTACCTTCATTCCTTTTATCATGTTATTCTCCATAGCATCCAGAGAGCTTTTCATAAAAGACCTATCAGATCTTGTCACTCCTCTGCTGAAAACACTTAGGTGGTTTCCTACTAAGAAAAACATGGTTTCATTTGACCTGTAGTCTTGCCCTTTTTTCTTCCTCAATGGTCTCCTAGAGTCAGTCTTCTTGTTACTCATTGTTCTTCAACACTGGCCTTCTTTAGGTTGAAATTGTTTCTTCTCTCCTTTTCCTTCTTACTAGAATGTATTCTTCCATCTTTACCTGGCTAACTCCTTCAAGTTTAAGGTTAAATGTTACTTCCTCTAAGAAGTTACTCAGATCACCCATTCTTAGGTAGATCCACGCTTTTACTTTCTCTGATAGCACCCTGTCGTTGGCAGCTGTTTTATTTATTTACTGTATATTACATTTCAAATGCCTGCTATTCCCACTTGATTATACACTTCTGAAAAGAGAAGCCATGTTGCTTTTGTGTACTACTGTATGCCTATTAAGCTTGTAGGCACACAAGAAATATATATCAAAGGAAAACAGGATCAAAGAATTAATGGGCAAAATTATTTTTATCATCTTCATGTAAATGTTTTTATGAAATTCTACAGTCTGAAAAATAACTGTTCTCTTGAGTTTTAAGAGAAAAAATAAACTAATATCTTAGGAATTCCTTCTGTTTTAGTTAAGGTATTTTAAGAACCAGAAATCAAACACAGTAGCTCAAGTACAATGGGGAGGGTGTTAGAAATAGAGGATTCCAAGAAAAGATGAATAAGTAGACCTCAGGAAGAACAGAGGCCAGAGAAACTCCAGACACTCATCTGTATACCACTTTCTGAGAATTAGAAGTTCTCTCCTCTTTCCCCACCATCTATTTTGTAGCTTTGTGTTACACAGGTCTTAAAATATCTTAGAACATTCTGCCATGGACTTTTAACTCTTTTATCAGTAGCTCTTGGTAAGCTCCTTGTACATGTTTTAGATAAAAATCTAGAGGGATAACCTGATTGGTCCTGTCCATATTTAAAATGGGTCATAGGTCACTGTTAGTGGTCACCTTAGACTGGCTGTCCATATCTTGTCCCATGTGCTCTGGAAAGGCGTAATCTAGGGGTGAGTCAAATGAACTGCAGCCCACTCAATAGCAGCTGTACATAGAGGCAAATTTTCTGAGAATCATGGGTTAATCTAGTACAAATAAACATTCTAGTGTGTATTTATATACCTCATAGACTAAAATTCTTAGTATTAACTGCCTTGGAATTTGACATTTGATAAATATATTTATCAAATGCAACTATACTGCATCTCAAAAACAAGTTACATATTATCCAGCCAAAGGTAAATAGAATGAGGAGTAGCATAGTTTTAATATAGGATATGATCTTAAAAATCATGGTCCTCAAGTACCATGTTGTATCAGTGTTGCAAATCATTTTCATTCTGTAGTTTTTACAGGTAAGATTTTGAGTAAAGGCAGAATGTAAGTCTTTTCTATGTGAATTATTTTAATAAGATTATCTGCAAAACTATGTAAACTATTTAAACATTTCCCATAGTCTAGATTTTTGGACTGCAGAATCATCTTCTAACAACATTTATTTAAAGACTTCCATTGCAATAATTAGTAACAATGACAACGGTACTCAAATTTAGAAATTATTTAGATTATGTAATAAAGAAGTAATGCTGTCATACAGTGCCATGTGGAAATAGATTGAAAATGAAAACTTGTTTTGGTGAGTAGTTCCTTCATCATCCAGTTTTATTCATACATCATTTTTGCTGATAAACTCTCAGATCTTTTTTTTTTTTTTAAGATGGAATGATTTGAGCACAGGATACTAGCAGGCTTTTTGGAGGAGTATTTCTGGGCCACACACTTTACTAAAACTTTGCAGATTTTGTCCTGTGCCCTTTTACCATTTCCAGATAGACTGTTGTTACCCTTTACTTTCCTCATGTAGTCTAATTTAGAAATAGTTTGTTTTTGTTTTCTTTTAATTCACATGGGCACATAGTTGAAATATTCTTGTCTATTTAGCAAATAGACCAGTGGTCTTTTCCTCTCTTAGCAAGTCCTCATAAGCTACCAGGTTGGAGTCTTAGCAATTCTCAACACCAGTCAGGGTCTTTCAGTCCCAGATTCTGTTGTCCTCGTACCTACGATGGTCCTATGATGACTGTGTGATTGTATAGAATTTCATCATCAAATGGCTTCTTCTGATGGCTCCTGATATTCCTAACTTCCCTTTTTAGGTATTTTGCATCCAACTTTTGGCATTTTTAATCAGACAATGGTTTGACCTTTTCATCATTTACCCAGCACAGTTCCAGAGACCATATTAGAACTGATGATTGCAGTGGTTGAAAAGAGACGTTATATGACCTTCTGGTCTCCTGCTTTTAGGATTGTCTTACCAGATTTTTTAGAAGCTCTTATATTTTAGAAATCTACTTGGCATTTTGCTTGTCCATGTCCTAGTAATGGAGCCCATTTTGTTCTTCTTCACTAAGAATAATGATAGAAAAATTTCCATAGTTGAATAGAACCATTTCCTTCCTGTACCTCATTGACTTACTGAGCTCTGATTGTGTCACTTGTGTCACAGTCTAGCAGTAGTTTCTGACTTTGTATTCATGGTCATGGTCTAGCTGTTCTCCAACATCCTAATGGAGCAGGTACATTCTACTTCTGACCAATTCTGTTGTGTATGCTAATTGATAAATCAGCAAGAGTCCATTTGTCCTTAGAATCCTCAGTACAGAGAAAAATTGGTGCATTCTTAGCATTCAAAATCTGTTTCCCTGTATATCTATTTAGAAGTTTGTTTATCATATTAATATATGACTCTTTGTAAAAGAATGAAAGATACTCATTTAAATGTTCTTTTTATTAAATAGAATCAAAGGATATTTTATCTAATAATGACTATGGGATGAAGATAATATTGCTAAGCATATTCTGATACCATTTGACAACTTGAAATACAAGATATTTCAAAGCTTCTGAAAAACAGATGTTAGGAGACAGATACTACTTTGCCTATTCACTTATTTAGAACTACGATCCAATTCTTGTCCCACATCTTTTTGTTTTTCAAAAATCAGTATAGTTGCTTTCTGGTTATGTCTGATAGTGCACCACATGGATATTTTACAAATACTCCTTGTACTGTGTACTCCTTACATTAGAAGAGCATAGTGATATAGCCCAATGATGAAAGAAAAAAAAGAAGTCTCATTAGCTTATCAGTTATACAAGGGAGTTGTGAAAGTTGTATAGAGTACTTACTTTCTCCAAGCTCAAGTTACCTGTTGTACTCCATACAGACTTATCTTGGATGGCGAAACAGGTAGAGTAGGATTCCTCTATGTACTTCTCCTTGCCCCACGTGCTCCTCAAGAGTAATGCCTGAGTCTTTCAAACACCCCTCTCCTGGTGCCTTTCTGAATCTCTTAATGAAACGTCTCTGTTACCTCTTTGATCTTCTGTTGTTACTTCTTTGCTCTATGGTCTTTCCTCTTGTTCTTAGTTTTTTGGACTTATGTTCAGTTGTTTAGTTTCCCCTGATTTTACTTTTGAAAATATTGGGCTTTGGTGGGAACAAAATAAAAGAAATAAAAGAGCTTTTCCTTAGTAGGGCCACTAAGCAATTATTTAGATCAGATATGGCCAACTGAAATGCACAAAAATGAGTGAAGTGGCCTAGATAAAACACAATCCATGTAGTTAGTTCTGGGATGCTGGAGAGTACATGCTCCATGTAAAGGAACTTAAATTCAACATCTATAAAAAAAAAAAAAAAAAAAAAGCAACACTATGCAGCCAAATGTAATGTATCAGCAGACCAATTTCAGATAAACATTTCAGTTTATAACCTCTGATTTAGATACAATAAAAGTTATTCCTTTGGGGGGAGGTGTAGGGGAATTGGAGCTAGTTGTAGTAATTCTAAATCATAATAAATAAATTAATAATCTTTATTTTAGAAACCTAGAATGCAAAAGATATATTTTAGTGGTAATAGAAATAAGACATAGTAATAGAAGTATGGTTATTCTTGAAGGTGGCACAAACAATTGCTTCTAAAAATGTAGTTCATAGAGAGTCTCCATTAGAATAATATTGGGGTATATTTCAAAAATACTACAAAAATATGGTAATCTAAACTGTGATGATGGCATAAGTATAACATATTGATAGATTAAAAATAGGCGTTTGTGGATAATTTTTGATAAGGATACCAAGACAATTCACTAAGTAAAGAATAGTCTTTCCAACAAAGTCTCTGGGATAACTGAATATTTACATATAAAAAATGAGATATTGTACCCCTACCTCACACCATAATTTAGAATGGATCATAAGACTAACTTTAAAAACTAAAACTCTAAACTCTTTGAAGAAAACCTAAAGGTAAATCTTCATAACCTTGGATTAGACAACTGAAAATCTATAGGCCAAAAGGGAATGGCATGATATATTCAAAGTGCTCAAAGAAAAGAATTTTCCACCTTGGATCCTATACCCTGTGAGATTATCAGTTAGAAGTGAAGGAATGATAAAAAGCTTTTCTAATAAGCAAAAGTGAAAGGAATTCATCACCATCAAACCAACTCTACAGAAAATACTAAAGGAAGCCCTATAAAGTGTAAAGAAACCCCTCTTAAAAACAATAAGACAGCAAAATATAAAAAGTGGGGAGGAGGAGAGAATAAAAATATGGATGGCTAGAATGAGTGCAAGACTAATCTTCTTTCAAATGAAAATAGAAAATAAACATAGAATTCTTAATGCTAACCTCAGGGTAGTCTCAAAACACATCTCCAGGGAAAAAGTAAAGAAGAAAACAAAAGGGAAACCAATCAAAACATAACTACACCAACCCACTTAAGGAGAAAAAGAGAAGAACAAAGACACTGTCTGTAACAATACCTAGAAGACAAATTACAAAATGGCATGAAACAGTTAAATATCAGTAATGACCATAAATGTTAAAGGATTGATCTCACCAATCAAGCAACACAGAGTGCCCGAATGGATTAAGAAAACATAACCCTTCTGCTACATTCAGGAAACTCACCTTCTTTCAAAAGATAAACATAGGCTCTAAGTCAATAGTTGGAAGACAATTGTACAGTTGATTGGCAACCAGAAAAAAAAATAAAGAACATATATATAAAAAAAACAGGCTTCTAACTAAAAATAAAAAACAGAGCTGGACATTATATAATGATTAGGGGATCAATTCAACAAGAAGACCATAACACTTACTAACATACATGCACCAATGGAGAATAAAAATATATTAAGCAAGTATTATTAGATCTGATGAGAGACATCAATAGCAATACAATAATAGGAGACTTCAACACTCCACTTACAACAATGGACAGATCAACCGGCAGAATGTTAACAGGGAAACCAGAGCTTTAAAGGACTATTTAGAGCAGTTAGGTCTAATAGACATATACTGAACACTTCATCCAACAACTATAGATTTCAGTTTCTTCTCAAGTCTGCCTGGAACATTCTCAGGGATAGTAATCTGTTGGGACACAAATTTACAAAGATTGAAATCATACCAAGCATCTTCTATGACCACAATGACTTAAAACTAGAAATCAATCACAAAAAGAAAGCTGAAGACCCCAGATTAATTGGAGACTAATCAATATGCTTCTGAATGACTCTTAGGTAAAAGAGAAAGTCAAAGAATAATTTAAAAAATATTTAGAGACCAATGAGAATGAAGACAAAAGTGACCAGAATCTATGGACTGCAACAGAAGCTATACTAAGAGGGAAGTTCATTTCAATTCAGGCCTACCTTAAGATTCAAGAAAAATCACAAATGAATTCTCTAACCTTATATTTATTTTTAAAATAAAATTGAAAAATATGGTGGATCTATGTATATTCACTGTATTTCATTATGCATGTGTTTAGATATTATATACTTTATATTTGTTTTATAATTTCACATCATTATATGTTTTGTAGGATATTTAATTCACACCTCAAACTGTGTGCATTTTACACCACAACCATCACCAGAGTTCTACTTTCCTTAACTACTTAATATTTTTTTGTTTTGATTTTTTTCAGGCCAAGAAAAGAGCATAATTTATCACATTAAATACTTATTTCAAAAGAAGCTCAAGAATGTACAATACTGGATATTTCCATAATAATTAAACTTTAAAATGAGTATAGTAGAATATATAAAAATTCATAATGTAAACTTGAGTCACAATTCCTTATTTAAGAAAAGTAAAAAATTTGAATTATCAAGAAGAATAAAGTAAATAGAAAAAACAATGATAAAAGTAAAATTAAACAATTTTGAATAGTGTTATCTTTCCAAACAAAACAGTATCAATAACAATAAACCTAAGCAGGATGAAATATTAAGCACACAGGATTTGGGCATAAAGATAAATTTGAACCTCGGCTCTGATACTTGTTTACTATATAACCTTAGGTAGATTTCTTAGCTTCAGTTTTCTCATCTATAAAATGGGGATAATAAAATCTATATCATAGACTTAAATAAGATAATATATACCAAATTTTTGAAAAGACCCCATGAAATAATCACAAGCAAAGAAATTGAAGAGCTAATCAAAAGTCTCCCTGAAAATAAAACCCAGGACCAGAAGACTTTTCCAATGAGTTTCACCAAACCTTCAGAGAAGAATTAATACCTGTTCTACTCAAACTCTTCCAACATAAATCTATCAGTGTAATGCCACCATATTAACAAGAGCAAGAGGAAAAAACACATGATCATATCAGTAGACACAGAAAAAACTTTTGACAAGATTCAATACCTGTTTATGACAAAACCCCCTCATAAAATGGGGATAGAAGATACATACCTCAGGATAATAAAAATCGTATACAGTAAACTCACAGCTGACATCATAGTCAAAGGCCAAAATTGAAAGCATTACATCTGTCAGGAACAAGGCAAGGCTGCCCACTCTCATCATTGCTGTTTTTTAATGTCATACTGAAGGTCTTAGCCAGAGGAATTTGGTAAGGAAAAGAAATAAAAGGGATTTAAATTAGAAAAGAGAAAGTGAAACTATCGTTATTTGTAGATGACATGATTAAATATACTTAAAACCCTAAAAACTCTTGTCAAAAACCTACTAGAACTAATCAATGAAAACAGTAAAGTGGCAGGCTGCAAAATCAATTCTCATAGGAAAGACATTCCATGACATCAGTCTTAGAGAGGTCTTTGGGGAGGCAACTCCATCATCAAGGGAAACAAAAACAAAAATAAGCCTTTGGGACTACATCAAACTAAAAAGCTTCACAGCAGAAGAAAACATCACTAAAACCAAAAGGCAACCTACTGACTGAGAGAAAATATTGCATTTCATTTTTCTGGCAAGGGCTTAATCTCCAAAAGAGACAAAAAAAAAAATCATAAAATTCAATAACTGGAAAAGCAGCCAATCCAGTAAAAAAAAAAAAAAAAAATGGGAAGAGGAATTAGAGACACATTTTTCTGAAGAGGATATGCAGATGACCAACAACTGTATGAAAAGATATTCCTATTTTCTCACTATCAGGGAAATGCAAATCAAAACAACAATGAGATATCATTGCACACTGGAGAGATTGGCTATTATCCAAAAGTCTGGAAATAACTAATGTTGCCACGGTTGTGGATAAAAGGGAATGCTTTTACACTGTTGGTGGAAGTAAAAATTGATGCAACCTCTATGGAAAAAGTATGGCTTTTCCTCAAAAAGTTGAATATAGAAATGCAATATAATCCTGCCATTCCACTTCTGGTGTTTACCCAAAAGATACAAAAACACTAATTCACAGAGATTTAATCACCCCCATGTATATTGAACCCTTATTCACAATAGCTATGAACTAGAAACTACCTAAGTGCTCAACCTCAGATGAATGGATAAAGATGTGGTACATATACACAGTGAAATACAACATAGCACTTAGAAGAGATGAAATCCTGTCCTTTGATTCAACATGGATGGATCAAAAGGTGATTATACTAAGTGAAATAAGTCAAAAGAAGAAAGATACCAGTTGGCCTCACTCCTAGGTGGAATATGAATACACAAAACAAAGGAACAGATAAAACCAACCCTTGGACACTTGAAACAGAAATGGGATAGGGACAGGGGACATGTGGTGGCAGGGCCCAATGGATGGTGGTGAAGAACTTGGTGATTTAATGGAGGACAGGGTGTGTTGACATATGTCTGAGGAAAGTGGAACCTACACATATGAGTTTATTTTAATTTGTTAAACAAGGTTACTGCAAAAAAATGATTAAAAAAAAAGTTAAAAATAACAAAAAAAAATAGTGTTTATGAGGATGTGAAGAAGTGGACCCTTGTAATTACTGTGAGATTTGAAAACAGTGTAGGCCCTTTGAAAACCTGTTTGGAAGTTCCTCCAAAAGTTAAAAATATTTACTGTATGACCCACCAATTGAACACTTATGTATATACTCAAGAAAACAGGTTCAGAAAAGAGCATTTGTAAGTTAATGATCATGCCGACATTATTTATAGTAGGTAAAAAGTGAAAACTATCCAGATGCCCATTCTCTGGTGAATAAATAAACAAAATATGCTATACACGTAAAAAGGACTATTATCATAAAAAGAAATGGTGTAGCAATTTATGATACAACATAGATGAACATTGAAGCATTATGCTATATCAAAGAAACCAGACCAAAAGGCCACATATTACATAATTCCATTTATATGAAATTTATAGGCAAACATAGAAAGTAGATTAGTAGTTGCCGGCACCTAGAGGTTCTGGGGATAGAGAAGGGATTAGGAGTTAACTGCTAGTGGGTTTCTTTTTGGAATGATGAAATATCCTGGAATTAAATGGTGATGCTATTATGACCTTGTGAATATATTACAACCTACTGAATTGTGCACTTTTTTAAAAGAAAGGTACAGGCAGGAATGAAGAGGAGCAGAGGCAGGCAAGAAGAGAGAAGAGGAAGAAACACTATCCAGTGTAATTGTTCATTCTGATTGTTCCCGTTCACCCTAGGTCATGAACCATGAATCCTTGGGATGTATGTGAACCGTGCCTGGCAGACTTTAGCAGTTAAGCCAGCAGGGTGTGCCAAATTGTACATTTTTGGAGGTTGAATTTTATGGTGTTTGAATTATGTCTCACTTTAAAATAAATTTAAGAATTGGGAAGAGCTCATCAAGCATATAAATTCTATAGACTCATCTGAGACTTAGAAATAAGCATATTTAATAAATGCCCTGTGTTTTTAAGTTTGCTGAAGTTGAATGTGGATTTAACAGTTTTATGTACTTATACGCTGAAATGTTTGGGTGTGAAGATCCATAGTTTTTGATCTTTTTAATCATCAACAACTGCAGTAGCAAAGAGTTACTGAGGAATGATGTTCTGCCCCTCTTGGGAGTGATCAAGTTACACAGTCTTTTCTCTGGAAAACTGAGAATTGTGAAATGGAGAGGCATGAAAAATAGTGTACTTTTTCATTTCTTAGAATTCATTACTTTGGCAAATTCTACGGAGTAAAATAATGGTTCAAGGTAATGAATTCAGAGAAACACGAAACTTAAGAGAAATATCTAGCAATCTTTCTGTGGTGGCTATTTTTAGTGTTGATTCTGGGGGTAAAAACCTTGGTCTGTTGATTTTTTCAAGCTTATTTTGTAGATGTTACCTTGTCTGTCCACAGCCCGGTGGACAGAAAACAGATGAGTCTTAACATCTAAGCTTCCTCAGCACCAGAATCTGGATCCGATTTGTTTCATAGCACTGCTGCAGCAGAGCACATGTGATTCCAAATAGGCCAATATTTTATCCCATGAAGATTTAGGCCAAGAACAAGATGGAGCCTTTTAGAGTTAGCTCTTGTCAAATAGGAAATGAAGATTAATCTGCTTTCTTCCAAAACAGATTACTTATGGGTTTATTCAGATTTCTACTTTTACCAAGTCAGAAAATGATACATGATCATTAATAGTATCCAGTTTGTCTTCAGTATAAATATCTCTCTTGCACATCCAAAACTTCAACTTTTTCGAAAGTATCAAAAAAATGTTTTTAAATTCAGATTCACCGATACCTTTTTTATTTTTTTTAGTGTGGCTTGATACTCAACAAATTCTCTGTGGTTGACTAAATCTCTTACTTTCTTTGATAATAAAAATTAAATGATCAAGCTTAAAATATTCTATATGCACATAAAAGGTTTGTCATAATGGCTTTGTTATATATATAAGGCCAACTGGAACCTGTAGGACAAATACATTGTTTAGCAAACATGAAGGTGAATGCATCTTCCATTCTTCTCATCTCCTACTAAGCCAGTACCATTAAATAGTAGCAGGTCAGCCCGAGTGATGAAAGCTTCTATTACCAATCTTTCTTTCAAAATATGGAATTTCAGCTGCTTGTTTGTGCACCTTGGGACACATTGACTAGGTTCTAAGACAACAGCTACTGGACTCTCTTTTAGGCCAGTTATAGTGCTAGACAGTGGTGATGAAGAGCTAACAAGTATTTTTGGAAGGAGGCAGGTTGGGGTGATGAAAAACAAATAAGACAGACTCTCTCCTATTATGTGGAATCCTAGGAGTTTGCCATTTTTTTCTAAGTAAAAAATTGCTTAAGATTGGCAATGTCCTATGGTTTGACCTAAGATCATACTGAAAATTGTGGTTTATTAAAGAGCTCATAAGAAAAAAAAGAACTCATCCAAATGAGGGGAAGGCTACTGTTCACTGTAGAATCGCCAGGCACTAGCCGTCACTATTTATAAAAGAAATGAATGAAGTCCTCTGTGATGCATTGTTGACACCTTTATTGAATATGTTATGTGTCTGATCTTGTAATCCCCCAGAGGTATATTGTAGATTAAAAATTCACTTTTGAATTTTGTACTTTGCTCCATAGTAGACCCATAGCTATTGTTATATGTGTTTTTTCTTCACGTGTTCAAGCAAAAATTGTTTTTCCAAATGAGTTGTAGCATATTTGCTTTGCCTTTTCCTCCCCTCACACATAGCTCTAGGTACCAAGCATCTGCCAGACCCCAGTTTGGGGAGCACATTTAATAAATTGGCAGTCACTGAAAGTTGAAATTAGGATAATGGCATAATAAAATGAATGTCTTAGAAAGGTAATTTGGGGAGAGCCAAAATTATCGTGTTGTAATAAAAAGAGACATATTTCTGTGAAAATCAAACATTAAAAAGGAATGCTGATGTTTGTGGTTTTTACAAATTCAATCTCAGTCACATGCCTTTTATCTTTTGCAGTAAGTATGCATTTTAGAGTATGTTGTATAGTGCCATACTACTAGAGGCACTTGATTTTTGCAGAATTATGGGATAAGGGAGCACATTATACAATATATCCAAAATTTTTAGGTGACCTTTCCTTTTGTAGCCTTTTATTTTATGTGATTCCTTCATTCCTTCCTCCCTTCCTCCCTCCCTCTCTCCCTCCCTTCCTCCCTTCCTCCCTTCCTCCCTTCCTTCCTTTCTTCCTTCCTGGCACAGGTGGGAATGAAGGTCAGTAGGCAGGCAGGAAGGAAAAGAGAGGAGGAAGAACACTTTTATTTAGTTGTTCACCCTGGTTGTTCTCCCTGGACCCAGGTCTTGAGCCAGGAACCTTGGAATGTATGTGGACTGCACCCGGTGTATTAAATTGCTAGATCAGCAGAGTGCACTGATGTGATTTCGTATATTGAGAGGAACATATTTCACATAATGAATTAGTTGCATTTTGTCAGCAGGATAACTAGATTTTTAAAGGTTGAGTTATTAAAAGTTTATACAGGTGTGTAAAAGGACTTGTGGGTAATTTGCTTTCAGAGGCATTGGAAAGGAGTGAAAAAGTGAATATGAGACAGACTGGCACTTAGAACAGTGAGGAGGGTGCCAGGAAGCCAGAAAAGGAGCAGCATATGCTTCCAATTTGTTCTGAAGTGAAACTTTGTCTTTTGTCTCTAGAAAAATAATAGCTAGTTGCTCCTCATCTAGGGGACCAGATATAGTCTCTAAAAGGAGTTTCTATTCCTTCATCCAATCATTAATTTAATAAATACTAAATACCTTATGTCCTGACATTGAGTTTGTCCTAGTGGATTCAATGATTAATAGAACAGACATGGTTTTGGCATCACAAGAACTAATAGGCTAATGGACAAATAGCAATAAATGCAGAAACATATATGATCATATTTTATCATAAGTGCTATGGAAGAAAATTACAAGCTGTCTCAAGAGTTTGTAATAAGTAAACCTATTTTTAGGTTAGGGTTTCAGGCATGGTCTTTCTGAGTAAGTGACATTTAGAGCTGAGAGATGAGTAGGAGAATTTCTGGTGATGGGTGGGGGAGTGTATGTGTGAGTCTTTTAGGTGGGAGGAACTAAAAGAAAGCCAGAACTTCTAGAACACGGAGAGCAGTTGACCAAGAGGTAAGTGGGCCCAAATAATAACAGCCCTTGACCACATTGTTGGCAAAGACATGGGATTTCTCAAGTACAGCAAAAAGAAGCTATTGGTGATCTTTTAGTATGAATTGTGTAGTTTGATTTAAGAATTTCAGGGATAACTGCAGCTGTTGTAAATGTGTTGATAGAGGACAGGGAGACCACAGAACCAACTGGGGAATCACTGCCCATAAGAGCTGGTGGCTCATGGAAAGTATTAGGAGAGGAAATGATGAATGGTGGGTGAATTCAAATTTCAGAAGTGAAGGCCATGGATTATCCTTATCCATGAATGATAAGGATTGGGGGCCTCTGATGGATTTTCACTGCTCTGTGAGGTAGGGAAGAATAGGATTGAGTTGAACTGGAAAAGATTATCTACCTAGAGCTAAGTGCATTTTGTTAAATGTTTTTTCATTTTTCCTTTATGGTTAGCATCTTAAATGAACTTGTGCAATTGAAGGTCAAAGCTAACTGTAAGTTAAAATCTTAGGAAATATTATTGCTATATTTTACCCAGAAAAACTACCTGCCTGGTACTATGAAAATTTTACCCCTTAACCACCACATATCTTGCGAAAAGACAATTTTTGATGAGTTTTTTTGTTTCTGCTCTTACTTCTAAAACATGATTTCTTGTTTTCTCCCCCGAAAATTCTGTGTTTGGAAAAAGATTTAGTGGTCTTTAGATTTACAAATTGGCACCATCAACAACATATAACCTTATACATCACATCACTTTTTTTGTCTTTTAATCTTTTATTTTTCATTCTTTAACCTTTACAGAAATTGTGTCTATGGAATCTTTTTTCTATCTTTGAAAGAGGGGGTGGGGTGGGGAGAGAGGAGAATGGAGAGGGGAGAGGGGAGGAGAGTGGGAGAGAGAGCACACGCAGGTGCCTGATGTTTCCAAGAATGAATAGCCCCTAAGCAGTGCCTGTGCTTGCTGGCTTGCAGAGTCAAAGAAGGGAAGGGCTCCCATGTTATAACTTAGCATGCCTCCTAGGTTTTTTACTGTATTCTGGAACAGTATTCAAGAGTAATTGGAGTCAAAGCAAAGAATTGTGATATGGATTTGTGTCAACACATATAATTCTGTATGAGCTGCAATGGACAATACCACAAGCTAGCTTTATTGATAGAAGTCAGTTGTGAAGATATAATTATTAAAAACCTTCATTTTTATATTATAATTTTATTTCATAATTTGGCATTTTGAATTTTCCATTTGAACTTATTTTCTTCTAGAATCTTTGCTGATTTGAGTTTCAATGTTAGCAGTTCATGTTAAGATTAATAGAGGCTAATATCTCTAAGAGTAAGCTCTATCGACTAATGGAACTTTTATAAACTGGGATACATTTTTCCTCTTTCATTTCCTCATGCAATTTTTGATAAGCTAGGCTGGAGTCAGTGCAACTTATTCATCTAAAGTGAATTTTCAAAATGAAGTTTTTAAAATCACCTGCCACTTTTACAACTAATTAGAAAATTTGAATTATTTTCAAAAAGATCAACTGTGACAACTTTGACTTTTTCTCATTCTTTTACTGGTACATGGTGCCATCTGCTGTTTGTAGGAAGTGCATTATATTTTGAATCACCAGGCAGAATAGATATGTAATGTCTCAAAATGCAAAAATAGATGAAGTGGAAAAATGTACAAGTGTGATCTATTTGAAATTTACTGTCTATGGAATCTTCGCTTGTTTTTTGTTTACAATAATTTTCAAAACCTGATTATCTCTAGAATTTGCACAAGTCACACAATTTTATACTCACTATAATGTCTTAATTTTGTCTTATTGCCCATATAACTTTCCTGCTTAGAGTAGTGCACTTCTTGACCCAGAGTAATTGGGAGAGATTTGTAGGTTGGTTGGTTAAGTCTCACTTAGTTTTTCTTTTTGCTGGTGGTGGTGGTGGGGTGGAGTGTGTTTATGTGTGTGGGTGTGTCTATACTGGGCACCTTTTCTGAAATTTTCCTCCCTGGGCATAGTTATAGAAGCAAGATGGGATTTGAAGTGAGAAAGACCTAGTTTTCTAGCCAGGCACTTCTGCCTCGGGATGATGGTTTCTTTGGAAATCATTTCACTTCCCATACCTCTTTTTTGTAACCTAGAATAAGATCGTAATATCCCTTTCTATGGTTATTGTGAGGCTTAAACGGAATAATACTTGTCAGATATTTCTAGTATGGTCCTTTCTTTAAAATGTTATTTTCAAATTCATGAGTTTTCTTTTTACCTTACTTTAAAGATAGCTTTGTTCAGAGTCATGTTTTATTATTACAGAATCATAAACTCTTCAAACTGGAAGAATCTTTAGTTGTTGATCTCAGGTTTCCAGTACACATTCGAATCACCTGATGATCCTGTGAACTGCCACTTCGGGTTCTGACTGGTTGTGGGGTATGGAAACTGAATCTGCACATCTGACTCATGCTTACTTAATATCGGTGAATACTGCCTCTTGCTATGGAGCATGCTTTGTGTAGAAAGACTCTAGAAAACAAACAAAATGAGTAAAGAGCCTGGTTTTCCTTTTTCATATAGTTAATCTCATGTGCCAATCATCAGAACTGCCTTTCTTTGTAGAGGAATAAAGAAATGCAGAATCTGTCTCCAAAAGGCATTGGAGATTAACTTCTTTTTCTCTCTTAGCAGTAACATTGTTTAGAGAAGTATATTCAAGACTCAATACCTTATTGCCCTAACTGGGTAACTGCCAGTCATGGTAACTTCCCAGTACTTAAAGTAGAACCAATTCAGAATTCAGTGGCAAACTTTCTTTCTATTTGTTTCCCATTTCTTTCCTTTTGTGTTGTCTTTAAACTTTTACAGCATTTAAAAATGAAAAGCTGGAGCAGCCTAGTAACTCAGGCATTACGTCTGGGTCTTCAACTGAGTTTGAGACTTCTTCCTTCTCTTCCTTCCATCCTACCTGCCTACCTGTCTTCATTCTTGCTTACGTCCTTCCTCTTAAAAAAAAAAAGTAGAAGAAAAGATAGGTTAAACATATTAGTTCCAATAGCTTAATGTAAATGCTAGAACAATTACTTACCTCAAAACTTTCAGGGATGAGTATACCTCTGTCTTGATGTTTGGATTTCCGTCCACACCAGTTGATTGCATTTAAGCCTGAACCCTCACTCTTCCAGTGCCCCAGTGTGAGGTCACCAGGATACAGTGGTCAAGAAGGAATGCCTTCGACCTGACCCAGGGCCCTAGAGTTATTCCTACCTGAGGGTACATCCAGGACATTTTAGGGCCCTGAAATTAGGGATATTAAAAAAGGCATATAATAAATTATGTTTAGGAAGATATTAATTTGATTTAAAAAAAATAAAAAGTATGGCTAGAGAAAAATTTAATAGGCTAAATTGTTTCTCCAAATTCAGTCTTAAGTGGAAGAACAGCCTCACCCTTCTTACTACCTCCCAGGAGTCCAGAGAACATCTACTTTAGTGCATTTCACTACCCTCAAAACAGGGTTTGTCTCTATGGAAAAGTCCGGAGGGTCACTGGGAACTGTAGACAGGTTCCACTATCATCTTGTCTGCAAATACTTAGCTACCCCTGCAAAATGAGATTTGTTCTGCTGTTTAGGATATCTAGAAGAGGAACTTCATACTGGTAACTTTTTCAGAATTTTAAATTCTCTTCATTTTCTTAACGTTTGTGAAGAAAACAATTATAATAAGTGCTTTTTGAGGCAAATATTTTTTCCTGATGGATGAAAATTAGAAAACAAAACAAAAATATTTATACCCTAAATGTCCAACTTGAGAATTTTTTTCCCATGCCACTTCTGACTATCTTTACTTTTATTCATAAACTCACTGAATGGGTTTCTGGACCCAATTCTAATGTGGGTGTGTATAGAGGAGTCCCCACACCAACAAGAAATTATCTCATCCCAATAGGGTATCTGAGAATTCAAATAAATTCTGACACTATATCCCCAGAGATAACGTAAGATTCTATAAGTAGAGAACTTAGCCTCCCAGGACCATTGTGCGCTTCAGATGTCATTCGCAAATCCAGGCTGCTAATTATGCTTCTAAACAGCTGCAGATTGGAAGTTCCTGTGACCCTCTCCCCAAGTTAGATTAATTTGCTAGAGTAGCTCACAGAACTCAGGAAACTTGTTTACTTGCTAGATCACCAATTTATGACAAAGGGTATTATTCAAGAACAGCCATATGGAGGAGATGCATATGGCAAGGTATGGGGAAAGGCATGGAGTTTCCATGCCTTCTCTGCCGCTCTCCCCAAATGTCCACTTGCTCACCAACTCCACCAGTCCTGAAGCACTCAGCCTCAGTGACCTGGGTTTTATGGATATTTAATTACAAAGGCATGCTTTATTAATCATTGGCCATAGGAAATTGATTCGGTCTCGAGTCATGCACCCTTCCCCAAAGGTGGTGGGGAGGTAGAACTAGAACTGGATGTTGAACCCTCTCATCACATGATTGGTTCTTCCAGCAACCAGCCCATATCCCTAGCTGCTTCCAGACTCAAGCTATTCATCCAGTGAGAGGCCTTCCCCACTCGTCACATGTAGGAAATTCTGAGGGTTATGAGAGCTGTGATTCAGGAACTCAGGAGCTGTGGACAAAGACCAAACAGTTATTAAAAATAATTTTGGTCTGAAGGACCATCTGGATAATTCTTATAAATCACCATATCACCACTATTTTCCATGTAAGCCTGCAAGATGCCTGGAAACTCCTCCAGTCTTAAAAAAGCTAGCTTCTACAGGCATGTTCTAGAAATGAGCCTTGGTTTCTAGACTCCACTGTTGTTACATCTTCGGGTGAACAAAGATGTAAAAACAGTTATGTCTCTAAATCCATGCAGTCTGTTCAGCTGATGCCAGAAAATCAAGTTTCTAATCAGGAATTATTTTAAAATGTGATAAGACATGGGTCTTGCAAGCTTTCCTATCTCAAGTTCAAAGCAGGAGTAGGAAGCTTAGTGTTAGGGTTTAAATTTAATGCTCTGAGTCTATCAGGTAAGTCTTCAATAGCTGTGCTATTTAGACACTAGTTTTATTTTTATTACTAGGAGACTTAACTAAGGTCTTGAAGAAAATTCACAGTGAACAGCAGAAGAATTTACAGTTAGTACACATGAGGACAGATTAAAGAAATTACACATGTTTAACCTTGAAAAGAATATTTTAAAAGCATCTGATGTGGAAAATTACATACAGCTGTTCTCCATTTCCTCTGAGGACAAAAAGAAGTAAATCTGTATTATAGAAAAAGGAATAGCAGCTAGATGTGAGGCAGATCCCCACAATGAAGCCAGTAAACGCAAAACAGGAGGGAAATTTGGCTTCCTGGTGATCTTCCTCCAATTCTCTGGTTTTTCTCAGTATCTCTTCCTGTGGCAGGATTTGACATCTCTGGGCTGAACAGGCACACCGTCCCCAGAGGCCCTTTCCCCGCCCAGTGGTCTTGACAGCCTGTCTGTTAGTGACCAACATGAGGGGCTAGAGAGCTGCCTCTCCATGCAAATATCCCCATTAGCACTGTGACTAAGCTCCATCCTGACGTTTGTTTGTTTTTTTCAATTAGGAGATGATTTAGTAATTTTTAAAAGGAAAGGTGTAGGCAGTTATAAATAATTGAATTTGACTTGTTTTCATTAGTCCATCTTCTAAGATTTGCTGATAATTGATTGTGGGCTATGAGAGAAAGGAAGATGACTCCCAGGTTTTCACCTGAGCAACTGGAAGAATGCAGTTGCTCTGTTGATGGAGGTGGCAAAGACTGGCAGAAGAGCGCATAAGTGGGGGAAATAAAGAACTTGGATTCAGACGTATCTGAGACTCCCATACAGACATCCAAACAGAGATCTCGGTAGCTGGATATGTGTGTCTGGAGTTCAGAGGAGATATTGAGGCTAAAAGATGCTGACTGAAAATCATCAGTGTGTAGTTTTCAAAGTCACAGACTTGATAGGGTCATCTCGGGAGTGAGTGTCAATAGAGGGTCAAAGACTGGAAGCTGCGACCCCTACGTGTCACAGAAGATGTGGGGAATCCTGCAAAGGAGATCTTGCAGTACTGGCCAGCCAGGCAGAAGAATCTTTTCATACCTTTAGAACATGTGATGTTCCAGGGCAGGACTGGATTATTTATGTTTCTCTCTCCCAGTACAGGCATTGGCCTTTTGTAGTAAATGTACATATACTGAGAAAAGCAACAGCTCCTAGTTGGAGCTCCAGTCATGACAATGGGATCTCAGGAGGTGTCAGGATTCAAAATGGAAGGTAGATTGGGTAAAGCTTACAAAGCTCTGCTCAAAGGATAAGATTTGAGACTGGACCTGATTTCCAAAAAGGGTATTGGCAACAGTAAAATAAGGTCCCTACCCTAAAGAATACATAAATAAAGCCTAGAGAATTAAGCAGATTCTCAGGAAAGCAACATAGACAAAGGTAAGAAATCAGAACTAGAACTCAATTAGAAGGGAAAAACTTGAATTCAGAAGGGAGTCAAATGTCACTTATAAATGAGGCACAGATGAGATGAACTAGAATTAAAGTTATCTTATATTCAGACTCTTGAATATTAGGTTGTAGAACTTCTTACTTTCTTTGTGGCTGAGGACATATGCCAAGACCTCTGTTTATACCATGGGTTAGCCAGAGCTAGAAGCTACTCATGGGCTGACATAAATAAAAGCATGCCTTTCTGCTAAGTCTTCAGATGACTTTGGATCACGTGGGTTTGTCTAGTTTTTTGTTTCGTTTTGTTTTGGTTTTAAGGAAAGGTGAAGGCAGGAATAAAGGTAAGTAGTCAGGTAGGCAGAAAGAGTGGGGAGGAAGAAGCATTTTTATTAATTTTATTTTATTGTTCATCTTGGTTGTTCCCCCAGCCTGGGGGAATCCAGGTCCTTAGCATGTATGTGGATTGTGCTTGGCCAGAGGCAGTGGGTTTAAATAACCCTTCTCTTTTCCATGTAGAGACGTAAAGCCTGAATTGTTTTCCCTTAGAGAGAAAGCTTCCCAATTTCCAATCACCTCAAAAATAGGATCAACTCAATTCAATTGATTATTTTAAGTTCTTATTGTACCCCCAGCTCTGGGTTGGCTCCGAGGTTGTCAAGAGCAGCAAAACAGGTCCCTGGCCTTGAAAGGATTTCCCGTCTTCCCAGAGGAATGAATAAGCACAAGCAGCTAGGAGAATGAAGTGACTGCAGCAGTGGCCCCAGTAGAAGGTGCCTGATAGCAGTGGTAGAGGCATGAACACACATCATTCAGTCTCCTTTAAGGGAGGAGGGACAGGAGACTCTCAAAGAGGGTTTTTTTAATTAATTAACGTTTTCCTTGTAGTAATCCTACACATTAAAATAATTTCCTATGTGTAGATTTCCCGTTTCTTAGATATATTTCAACACACCATGCCCTGCACCAAATCACCAAGTGTTCTTCCCCACTGTCCAGTGGGCTCCACCACCATTTGCTCAAGGAGAGTTTTAAGGAGGTGATTACCTTGAGCTGAGTTTTGTCCTGGTCAGTCGGCCACTGAAGGAAGTGTGGTTTCTGACCTGAGGAGTATGGGAAATTACACCCCAATTGGAGAGATAAGAGAACCTCAGGAAATAATCAGGAAGATGTTTAGCTGGTGGCTTTCATCCCAGCACTTCAGTGGAATGAGTTGCAGGGGCAGGTGCCATAGGTGGTGACTTTGGAAGAAGGACATGAAATACAAATGTCTGTGCTTGTTGACTAAAACTCTCCTCAGTTTGACTCTGCAGTAATTCTACTTCTTTGCCTTCTCTTAAAAACATGGAAACAAGTGGTTCTAAATGCCAGCATATTATTAGAAACTGCAAATTAGGGTGGAGAGTGCTGAAATACGCAGATGATGTTCGTGTGGATTCCAGTCCTGGTGAAACAGGCTCTTCTAGGGTGGGGTCCAGGATGTGACTGACTGGTGTTTCCTGACTAGTGTTCCCCATTTTATCTGTCTATAACTATATCAGCTCTCTTTCACCTGTCTATCATCTAGCTAATCTAGTCCATCTTCTCCTGACCCCACATCTTGAACCCAGATCTTCGAGCTTTATATAGCATGCACCTTAGCCACTGAGTCACAGGGGTGCCCCTGTTTTATTATTTAGGGATCACATGGAGAGGTTGAGTCCCTGACATAAGCCAGTTGGTGGCAGAAATGAAATTATGATACAGCTATTTTAACTCCTGCTCTAAAACTTTTGTTTACAGTATTAATGAATTTCTGTAGTGCCTGTCCAGACTATTTAATTGTAAACTTAATTTGCTATGTTTAGTTGGGATTGAACTTCACGGGGCTTCTTGAGTTTTTCCCGATAAACAGGACTTTTGCAGCAATCATTATACTCCTGTTGCTGCAGTGCCCTTTGCTAATTAGGTCTCTTTTCCTTTGTTATGGCTCTCACTTTTAACTTGTGTTTCTTGGGGTTTTTTGGGGGGGAGTTTGGGGTTTTGGGGTTTTTTTTGGTCATTTAGTAGATCTCAGACCAAATTAACGGAGCTAAGTCTACCACCTTTTCTTAAATGGGGACATCTCTTCCTCATGAAGGCAGACAGAGCTGTGATCTCCAATTTAATATCTTGATATGATATCTAATATTCTGAGTTTCTTGGAAAAGAACTTTCAATGGGAGTGATTTAATTATCCACCACCTCCAATTAGATGCCTTTCTTTTGGTCAGATCCTAAAAAAGGAACAAACTCTCCAGTCCTTTTTACAGCTTAATTACATAATTAACATAATTGTGAGTGAGCTGAATTAGATCCTATAGCATTCAAATGATACCTGAAGTCCTGGGTATTTTGTTCCATGATAGCTAATTACTGATAAAAAAAAATGATTTTCTGCATAAATCATAGGACTTAATTAGAAATATACTAGAAACTCATTTTCACTCCCTAAAAAAAATAGATAAGTTTTACTGGTCAGAGATTCTAGATTTTATATCCCTGATGTCTAAATAGGTAAGTGGAAATAGAGAAAATATCCTCTAAAGTATTGTGATTATTGTGCAAAAATGCCTAAGTAGAAATATCATAAAGCTATAAAAAATAAGGGCTTTATCAACTTATAACTTATTTTAATATTCAAGAAAAATCATTGACTCATCAGAATATTACATTTAAGAATTTATCGTTTGTTTTGTTTTGTATGCATTTTTAGTTTAAGGATTAAATTTCCAGATTGCAGCAAAAAAAATTAATACTGTTTTCAAAAGCATGTATATTTTTGGCACTTATAGTAAGGAATGATTTCTGGGGTTATACAAGTATTAAGTTTTTATTTTAAAATTTGAGGCCATTCATATAACTGATGAACAAATTTGATTTGCAAAGGAATTTTTAAAGGCGATAACGTTGATAGCTTGTGTTCGCTGAACACTCTTCTATGACTAGTTTCCTTAAATTAAGCTGCTGACTTGAAATTTTATTGCATAGCTTTCATTACATGCTGTTCTTGTCTCACCATTAATCTGTCAAAGTTTCATCCTTTTCAAATCTTTTCATTTGCCTTTTTACTAGACTGAACAAATTTCATTGTACTTTCTGTAGATTCTTGTTTCCTATTAAAATAAAACACCTGTACATAAATAAGTACACAAATACACATAGCATAAATAACTGAAGATGTCTGTGAAATCTGACATTAGTAACCTTTTTTCAACTTTCAAAGTCACCAATAAGTGTTTTCTTTCTGTTGGCAGATGATCTGGTGGGGGATATAGACTGGTTTATAGTATATCTCAATTCTCATGTTCTTATTAACCCTTTTATCTAACACATATCTGTTCAAGTATAATATCATTTTGATATTTTAAGTACTTGATAAGATATTTTTGCATAATTAAATAAAGGCTGATACATTGATTTACTCATTGTGGGAAACATCAATTATCTTTTCCTGGTGGACTGTTACCTACATGAATATACTTGAAAGGATATTCATTAGAGCATAGAAATTTTTGTAATTATGTGATCAGCATTAATAGGTCCCAGAGAGATTATTTAACATCTTCATTTGTCTTACTGCAATTTCTAAAAACCCCTACTGAACACACTATCAGTCGTATGTTTGAAAAATATATTAGTAGTTTCTGCTATTATCATCCTCATTATTTTTAGCTACATGCCATGCCTCTTACACAATTAATGATACAATTCACATTATTTTTAGTGGCATTTCCTTTTGATATTTGACTTTAAGAACTTTGTACACATAACCTTTGGAACATTGAAATATGATGGAATAGCTATCAGCAGACATTAAAGAATTTTAAGATGTGCTTGTTAGAGGCACTATGCAGTGATTCTCCACTTCACTGCACATTATAATCACCTGTCCCCAAGCAGACCAATTAAATGAGACTTTGGGGTGTTATTAAATCTTTCTGGGTGATTCTAATGAGCAGTGGACTTGAAAACTTTAGTTAATGCTCAGTTCTCAGTGTGGGTTTATAATAGAGACTCTTGAGAAGTTCTAAATAATGCAAGTGGCCAGGCTCTATTAAGGAAATTTTCTTTGGCCCCAGGTGGAATTCCTGCATCTCTGTGTTATATAAGCTCCCAGGTGAGTCTAATATAAATAGCTAGCACTGGGAACCACTTGTCTGAAGGGAAAAGAAGGGGATTAGAATCAGGAAACTCATCATTCCAGCCAACCTCAATTCTGTGAATTCAAATATATCACCTCACACATCTGAACTTCCTTTGTAAGATGGAGGCATTAATATCAGCTTTGATACCTGGCTGGTATGGTTATAGTCAAATCAAACAGCATGCTCGAAAGTTCTCTGCAATAAAGTGCTATACCGATAGTAGCAATTATTTTACCATGTAATGCTGCTGTAATGGTGTGTTTAGTTTAGCACTAAGTCCTTTGTAGTTCTTGGCAGAAAGTCAAGCTCCTTAGATCTCCCCAAAATATATCATCCTACTTCTTAAACTGTGCACTGCATTTTTGTGAGCACTAAAACGCTAATAGCTCTGAGGATGCCAGGTGGGGAAGATGGACCGCCCCACCTTGTCATCGGAAACGTGAGCTCGTGTACTCAGCAACCTCCTCCTTAAACCGTCGCAGGGACATGGGTAACAGTGAGCCAGACACTGACTGAACTTTTCACACGTTTCTTCGGTTCTTTCTTCTCCAGTGCTGTCTCACTGCTGCCTGTTGTGTTTACATTCACGTTACCTGGCTCTGAATGAGGGCAGAAGAGAGAGGAAAGGCCTCCAGAGAGGAGCGCTGTGCCCTCCTCGAGGGTCTCCTAGCAAGGAGGAACCCCAGCATGCTGCGCTGCCCCACAGCATTAAGAATTCACTCTCCAGGGTGTGTTATTCTAGGTGCAGCTTCCCCTGGGCTCTCACCAGGCAATAGTACCGCTTCTTGAGGCTTTTAAGCTCTCTCCACCTTCTAGATGACTGCATATTCTTGAGATTTTTGTTTTTCCTCCTGTCATGATTCTACTTAGAGAGTGTGTTAAATATCAGTATCTTCGAGGATGGGGTCTACTGTGCGATGGGTTTTGTTTTCCTGAGTAAACCAGCCTGAGGCATTCGGCCCAAGCTTCCAGACTTGGATAAAATTGGTGAACCTCCTGAGACAGAAGATGACATAACATGTCTGAATTTCTGTGTTGCCTTACTCACTTTTCATAGTTCAGTAGGAACTGACAGCAGCGTGATAATCCTTCCAAACGCTGTTAAAAGGAGGCAAATTCTGTTCTATTTTATTTTACTATTAGTGGGTTCGTAGGAAATATAGGAAAGACTTAGCCACAAGAGTTACAGAATTCCAGGACTTAAATGAATCTGTCTACAGGCTACTGTGAGGTCTGGGAAATCTTTTGGTAAGCTGCTGCTTAGCTTTCAGTGCTGCAGTCCTGACCTCTAGCGGCCATGAGAGACCAAACCCTAAACGCAGAGCATCAAATCATTTTATTAGGTACCCCATCAGATGGCATGATTTAGTCATCCTAAAAGATTCAGCTTTTAAAGAGCCTATGGTATGCAAAGCAGAATCAAATAAATACATTGGCTGCATGTTATAACAGCCTTGCTGGAGGATCTACATGAAAGAGAAGCCACTCTTTCCCTTTTATATTTGTGAGGTAATGATCACAGTCCTTTCCTTTATTCTCTGGAAAAGATACTGCTTTAGAGATCACAGAAGGATGAAATTCATCAAAGAGAAGCCCAAGGGATTTACCTGATACTCATAACAAGCTACACCCAACCTGAGTGCTGTTAAAACAGTGATTCTAGGCACACCTCTGTGGTTCCTAAGGACCCAGGCACTGATGCACAGTTGGCACTTTCTGACACTAGCTTTGCAGCACTCTTCCCTGGATCTGCCAGTGAGGTTTGTGACAGCTTCTCAGTTAATCCATCAGCCCAAGCCCACTTCTGCCTGCTTATTACAGCCACGTGTGTGCCCCTTTGCTCCACACCTGCTCTGCTGTCACCATCCTTCCCTTGCGCAGCTTTGTGGGCCTACCCAGAGACTCCGGGCTCCGTACTGCAGAGCAGTTATTTAATCAGGGGCAATTATTCATAGGTTTCTTAAAAGTGAAGAGTTTGCCAGGCTCTGACTGAGTTTTGTAATGGCAGCCTCCCAATCCCTTAGAAGACTCCTTCATGCACACAGGGCTGATCTCCTTCTCCTGTCCTTGGAGGAAGCAGCTATGGTGGCCCCTTCGGTCCCCACAGCAAGCTGGGTTTCTGTTGTTTCACATCTTGTAGACCGTCTGCTGCTTTCTGTGAGTGTTATCGTATGGACACAAATTTTAAAATTAGATTTTGGTAGAAGTCACCTATTTGTTATCTTCCTACTCTGCTCTCAAAATTTTACTTTAATCCTTTAGGAATAAGAAGACACATTAAGTAATATTCACCTCAGGAATGTATGCATTCATTTACTTACCTATTATATAGCCATCTTCTCTAACCTATGGTGGACAGTATGACTTCTAGATTTAAACCCTGCTCAGGTTAAAACCTACTTGTTAACTGCATGACCTTGGGAAATTAACTTTAACTGATCTAGATCTCAATGTCCTTATGTATAAAATGGAATTTAGGGCTGTCGTGAAAGAAAATAAGGACATGTTTTCAATGTAATTAATTCAGATCTTGGCACACAGAAAATATTTAGTGGATATTAGTTTGTATTATCTTGCACCTAGAGTCAGATCTTATATTATAAATAGCAAGTAACCATTACAGCATAGTTGTTATTTTTACTAAATAATTCTCCTAATGTTTTAATCCTTTGAGTCCTTTTAGGAACATGCATTTGTCTCTCAGAATCAGACAAATTGCTACAGATTATGTATTTCTGACAAAGCAAGCCATCTGGTATACACCTTTTTCTTTTAAAGATGTGTTTCAAGTGCTCCCTGATGGTTCAGAGGTTAAGTCTGCAGCTTTGCAATGTCCATGTAAAGCCTAAGAACCTGGGCTGGAGCCAGAGGGAGCAACCAAAATGAATTAAGTAAATAAAAAACAAATCCTTCCTCCTCTCTGCCGGCCTGCTTGCTTTCATTCCTGCCTGTCTCCTTTCTCTTAAAAAATAAAAAATAACAAAAATGTACTTCAAAAAATTCTATTTCAGCTCCATTAGGCAGAGGTTAGATTGTGTAAGAATAGGTGGATGATAACGTAGCAGTAGGACTTCATTCATGGTGGCCTAGAGGAATGAAGAAGGTTGAGTTAGTTATAATTCATTCACTCCACTACTAGCTGGGAGGCCAAGCCTGCATTCCTGTTCTCCTCTTATAACCAGCCTATTTGTGGTGCCCCACTATTAAACTGACAAAATGCTGGTCTCTGGAAGGTTTCTGTTATTCAGTGATCCCTCTAATTACTCTCATTTAGGAATATGTCTTATTTAAGAGAAAAAAATAGATATTTAAAAACACCCAACCAGTATTGCCTTCTGTACTCTCCTCTTAAAGAATCAGGATATATTTTATAGTAAAATAAAGAACTTGGTAGAATAGCACATTTTTTTCCTGATTTTCACCAACTCAAAGATTTGAAAGTATCTTTTTTTGCCACATCTGGCTATACTTTGTTTAGGGTTTATGAAGTCTTGTTTTCTTGATGGTGTGTGGCTAACTTCCAGAGCTTCATATTAGCAGATGCAGTGATACATTGTAATTCTGAAGTTGTCAAAATTTGCATGTATTTTTTCTGATAACTGAAAATTGCTTCTTTAGCTTCCTGAACTTCAAAAAAAATCTACTTTTTATTTAGACACAGGCTGCTCCCTTCTTATGTATAATATTTAAACGTGATGTTTCATTTTGAACATAAGCATTCATTAATGTTGGGGAATTAATATTATCAACTAACATTATGTATTAGAGGGCTCTTGGCTCCAATAAAGGGTCTAATCAGCTATATAAAATGCATAGCTTTTTAAAAAGTGTACCTTCTATTTTTATCAGGTCTAACATTTTTATTTCTGACAACTGTGACTTCAGGCTCTCTATCCCATTCCCTGTCTAGCACATTGTCTCTTGTAGTTTTCTGAACTATAAAATCATACCACCAAACTAAGTTGAAGTGTCTGTGAAATAAAAGCTGCAATAAATTGTTTCTCTTGTTAGCTATTTTAGTTATATATATATACATACACATATATGTTTGCATACATGTATATCAGTTTTTACTTTTAAGTTTTTGTTTGTGTTTGTGTTTTTTTGCAGCTCAGTTGCCCATTAGTTTGACTTTGAGATAATTGAAGAAAAGGGTTTCTTATTGCAATTTGATGATGACTGGTCTAGCTGAGTCTATAGAGAAAATAATTTCATAAAATTTGAAGTAACTGGGATAGTTCATTCAATCATCAATTAAGCACTTAGCCTGCACATTACACCAGCGCTGTGTGGTGGGAAGACCAATAAACCAGCCATTAGGACGCTTGGGGCCTGACCTTAGCTTGCTACTAAATACGTGTATAACCTTAGGCAGGTCATGCTTTTCATCTGAAAAATGGGGATCATAATATAGGTTGTCATGAGAATCAGTGAGGTTTCACAATTCCTGTGAAAGTAAAGAGAGGAGTAGGTGTTTGGCAGAGAGGTTGAGCAGAGCAGAGATGGTTGAATATGGTGTAGAGTTTCCAGAGGGTACCTTGACGGGGGGGTTAGGAAGAAGAGGAAGAATGGGAGAAAGACCAGAACTAGAGGACCAGAGAGATGAGGGGCTGTCATTTTGAACAGTGACTAGTTAGTCCTGATGGGAGATCAGCACTCAGATTGTGAAGTTAGGATTTTCTAGCAGCTGCGATGTGGGGGTGCAGGCAAGTCTTCTTTTCCCTTGGCATGCAAGCATCGGTTTTTTTGTTGTTGTTGTTTTCCCCAAAACACTTAGTTTTATTGAAAACAAATACAGAAACAACAAATTCTCTTTGTAAAATAAAAGATAACATCTTCCAGAACTTTCCTAGTACTGCATCATTCTTGTCACTACTAACAACCAAATTCCAGAACCAAAATAATTAATGAATCTACTGGTAAATAATATTTTTATGGTTCTAGCCCCCCTTACTATTTTTCCAAAATTTACATTTGTACCTTTTCAAGAATGAATAGCAGTTATTGTTGGTTTTTTAAATTTGATGAATATCTGTGAGACCTGGACTTAATCTCTTCATATTAATTAGAGAGAAGCAAATAACAAAAAACACACATATCCTACTCAAACCCAGAGAAAATAAATGTTTGTTCATTAAAGGTCACCTGCTTTAGATAATTTTTTCCCTTCATACATTAGCATTGAGTTTAGAGAAAAAGTTAAGAATTGCCCTGGTGACTCAGGCAGCTGGGGTGTAGACCATGTAAAGCCCAGGGACATGGGTTCAAGCCCCAGGGTCAAGGAGGAACAACCAAAATAAATAAAAGTGCTTCCTCCTTCCCTCCCTCCCTTGCTTCATTTCCTCCCTTCCCTTCCTTCCTTCTCTCCCTCTCTCCCTTCCCTTCCTTCCTCTCTATTAAAAAATAAAAAAGGAACTCTGGGCAGCAGTTAGTGAGAATCCACACTTGAATCAGGAAAGCAAATCTTCCTTAATTATAACTCAGGATTTTTTTTTTTTTTTCTTTTGATCTACAATGGCCTTTTTTTTCCTAATTGGTAAACTCCAATCAAAAACAAGATCATTGCTTGGTGTGGTAATGAACTGTATCCATTTGTTTTTGTCTCCTGGTCTGATAATGCTGATTTCCTGCTGCTTTTATTTTCTTAAAGAATTAACTGTTGAACCCAAAACCTCCAACCAGACATTTTATGTTTATAATTCATCCTTCCACCATTGCTTCACATTTTTGGTAGCTAAATATGAAAGATTACATTAGCAAATTAAAACAAGAGTGCACTCGAAATAACTAACCCTAATCTTCCCTCTGATTTTGGATGTAGAAAAAGAATGATTTATTAGAAGTTTTTTTGAGGAGTACATTTGGTACAACTGTATATAAAAAGCAAATAGATTGTATTTGTGATCAAGGTGAAGAGGGCACACCGAATGGACCCTGAATTGATGGGAGATGTCACCTCATACTTGAAAGATCTCACCGTGATGACTTGCATGTCAGGGAAATAGTATATTCTGTGGTGACTTTGTTTTTGATTTTGTCTTCTTGTGCCTTTTAAGATTTCCTGTCCAGAGTCATAAGGCTGAACTCAAAGTCCAAAATTCAGCTCCATATTAGCTTCTTAATAAGCTGTTTAATTTGTTTACCCCTAAAAACAGATTACTCTGGTTTTCAGAGGGAGGGGAAGGAAAAGGAAGTCTAGCATAAAGCCCCTAATTATCACCTCTAGTGGAACAAATACTACTTGAAAGCAAGCACAAAAACAAACAAAACAGGAACTGTCCTGGAAATTACTGAGATGCTTCTAGCTCTCCAGACACAATCTGCCCAGTTAGAAGGAGCGCTTGTGTTGTTGGTTTCATCTACCAACGCAGCTAGTTCTGGTCTGTACTCACCCAGATGTGGACTAGAACTTACACATTTCAATGAGCAGTCTTCAACTTGTGGACCACTGCCATCTTGATCAAGAAATTAGGTTTGTGCAAGTCCTAGACCCATGCAAACAATCCAGAAATAGATTGAGAGAAAATAATTTATTATAAGGACAGTAATTTTATCTGAACACTAATTAAACAGCACATAAAATTTGTAATAAGCCTCTCAGAGAAGGAAAATACTTTTTAAAGGTTGAATAATTTATTTTAATTAAGTTAATTTAATTATTACATATGAAGATTAAAACAATTAGGGATTTCATTGAAGATGCTTAGAAGTCTTGGGAAAATCCTTAATAAAATAGTGATAGATGTGAGAGCATTGATTTTGACTGTTTTTCTCTTTCAGGGTTTGAACATAATCTTTCATGTAGCCTTGGCTCTTCTAAAGGTAAGTCTGTTTGATCTTCAAATTATCAAATTACTTCTCTGCCCTTGAAACTCAACATAATTTAATTTATAGCCTTTGACTTATTATGAATGTTTTTAAAGTATTTTTTTATTGAGATAGTGGTGTTTTACAACACCATGCAAGTTTTATGTACAGGTTCACTCTTCATCAAATATATGCTAACCATGCCCACCACTAACTTTCTGACACTTCACCACTGTTCATTGGACCCACTACTCTTTGTTCTCACCCCCACCTCTCTCCCTCTGGTAACCTCAGTTCTTTTGTCAGAGTCTAGAGGTTAGTTTTTGTTTCATTTGGTCTAGTTTTTCACTTTGTATCTTTATATTCCACAAATGAGTGAAATCATCTGATATTTGTGTTTCTCCTACTGATTTATCAGACTTAGCATAATCCCCTCTAGTTCCACACATGTTTTGGAAAAGATTTCCTCTTCCTTTTTCATAGCTGTGTAGTATTCCATTGTGTACATAGAACACCTCTTCCTTATCTATTCATCTGTTGATGGGCGTTTAGGTCGTTTTCATTTCTTGGCTATTGTAAATAGTGCTATAATGAATATAGGCATGTAGATGAAGTAGTGATGAATTAGAATCAGTGTTTTTACATTCTTCAGATAGATACCTTCATTCTAGGTTTGTGTACACAAAGAAAGATTTCTCTGAAGAATTTGAATCCTTTTCCTTCCCCCATTTAATTTATTTATAGTTTGTTTCTTTGTTTTTATAACCCATTTAATCTTGCTAGCATAACCCTCCTTCTAGTAACACATGAAGATATTTTATTCATGAATTAGATGACATAAGAGAAAAATTTGGAATCTGTTTTCTGTCAAAATGATGCCAGCTTTTTTCTTAAAATACTTCTTGTGATAACAACATCCTTGGAGGTACCTAAACATGTAATTGAATTATTAGAAAGCTTCTATAATATACTGGTGGAAAAAAGAAATGCTGCATTTCAGTTTTCAGAGCTTTCTTTGATAGCTAGAAATTAATAAGACATGTTAGAATTCAATTATAATTGCCTTGTTAGATTTTTCTATTAGCATATCAATGCAGCTTTAAAAGTGTGGTAACAACAAGACATTTACCACAGAGTTGGGGAAAAATAACCCAGTCTTTTTTTGTCCTTCAGTCAAAGATGACATTCTGTTATTGAAGGCAATAATTGCCTTGTTTGTAAAAGATGCAGGCTTGCCCTTTTCCCTGTAAAACATAGTGGTTAAAACTGCAGACACCAACTCCTTCAGATCTGGTTCTAATTTCAGCTCTAGTGTATGACCTTGGGGAAATTACTCTTAAGTACACATATCCTGAATTTGTAATAGTTAAATAAAATGATATATCAAAGTATTTAACACAGTGTCTGGAAATGTCTACTGCTTAATAAATGTTAGCTGTCATTATTGTAATTGCTATTATATTGATAGGTAACTGATAATTTGTATCTAGATTTTCCATCATCTAAATTTCTCTAAAGGTAAGGACTTGATATCATCAGTGAACCTCTTGGAATTTTAGGGAAGCCCCTGTACTTACCCATTAAATGACTTGGTTGAAAATGAAAAGAGGACAGAATGTGGGCCTCAGGCCACTCAAGATATACATCGATGGTGTGCCTAGGTAGAGCAACAGTTTGGTCAGTCACTCTGAAGGAATAAGCCATATACCCCTGTGGTCAATCCCAGGCCAGTGGGGAAACAACCAGTGTGAACAACTAAAATTAAAATTAAATTAAATAAAGATATTTCTTCCTTCTTTCTCCAAAAAGAAAGAGATAGAGAGGGAAAGAAGAAAGAAACAAAGAAAGGGAGGGAGAGAGAGACAGAAAAGAAAGAAAAAGAAGTGCATCGTTATTCTCTATCTCTTAACTCTTTTAAACATTTAATTTTGGAAAAGTTCATAAAATGTACTAGAAATTAGAAATCATTCATGTCAGTAATACAAATAGAAACTGAAACACTGCTAAAACACTTTCTGTTTAGAACTGGAAGACTGATTGCCTAAGAGTGAAAGTATGATCTGATATAGACTACAAACAATACTAAATAATAAAATGAGTGTAGGGAAGTTCAACACATTTCTGATTTTTCCTAACAAGTTTGACTTTTTTTTAATTCTCGGATATTACTGCATCTTTCCCAAAATGTCTCTCCTTATTTATTGTTATGACTTTCGTTACTAGTGGTCTCAGCACATGCGTAACCCAGGACGACCTCTCTGGACATGAGATTTGTTCTCTGTATCAACCTTAAACTCTATCCGTTGGCTTATTTTCCTGATTGACAGGTTTATTTTGGCTTATTGCATTCTTTTTATTTATTAGAGGCCATGTGGACTAGACATGGCCTGTGCAGAGGACGTTCTGAGATCACCGGGCAGGAAGGATTTCTGTGTTTCCTCTGATGATGCATGATTATCCATAAATTATCATCTGGGTAGAGAAGACCCGGTAGAGAGGATCAGAAGGAGAGCCTTTTCACTATAGATGGCTTTTATTTATGTCCCTTCTTGTATGAATCCTGAAGCTGGCCAAACGGGGAGTGCACATAGGCTGAACTGAAGTATACTTAACTGGCATGATCACAACACTCCCAACACATATGACACTTACTTTTAGCTTCTAATATGATATGTCAGATAGAAGAATGTGTATTTGTTTATATGAAAACAGCAAACTTAGGAACAGCTCAAAGTGCTTATGAACTCAACCTGATATTCAGGATAGCTGTGGAGGGACTTTTGATTTCTCAGTATTAGAAGTATTTCTTGTGATGAGGGCAATCAGTAAAAAAGACAGCATTTCTTGACACTTACCTTGAGCTAAGGTTTAGCATAGGTTATCTCATTAGCATGCATTCAATGTCCAAGTGTTATTGTAGAAAAATCGTAAATTGCGTTAGCCAGAGAAAATCATCTAATTGATCATTGCGGGAGCCAAGGCCCCAGGTTGCCTAAAGTCTTTTGGCTTTATACTGACAAAATAGGATTTATAATTTTTTTTAATGATATAGGTGAATGTCTCTACTGTTCATTGTGGTTAAAGACACCTACTTTTTGAATGGGAACTACTATGTAACGAGAAAGATATTGAGCTGAAGGAATGATTCATTTTAGTAGGTGGCATCATTAAATCATCCAGGATGTTGACAGTGTCCATACATGGGTTAGACATATTCCCCCAAATCTAATTCATTTCTTACATGAAGCATTCAGTAGTCATTGCGTAGTGCATTGTAATAGAAAAATAGATTGGAGATGAGCTGTCAGAATTAATCTTAACCACTTCATGTTGACAGATAAAGTTTTTCAGTAGAATAGGTTCTTCTCTTTCAGACTATGGTTAAAAGTAAATGACAGAGGAGGGCAGGGTGTGTTGACATGTATCTGAGAAATGGAGAACCTACACATATGAGTTTTAAATGTGTAGAGTAAGTTACTACAATAAAAAATGAAAAAAAAAGTAAATGACAATGTTTTTCTCCCTCCTTCTACAACTATAATATGGTCTTGTGTATTTTATATGTTTATATAAAAATTATAGACATTAAAAGAGCCCATTTATAATCCTACCCCCAGAGGTAACTATAATAAAAAGTGAGTATAAAGTCTTCCCATGCTTTCATCTATCAGTATGTAAGCATACATTACTATCCACATAGCTATATAGATGTACATCCAGTTTGTTATGTGGGTTTGAGGATTGCAGACAAGAAGATGGGGAGGTAAGAGGTAAATCTAGAACAGCGTAAAAGTTTAAGTATATATTTACTTTCCAAAAATGATTAACAATACTAGTTTTCATTTAATAATATATCATGATTATCTTTCTATATCATGATACACATGCAATGGGTAAAAACATAGATGCTGGATCCAGGGTGCTTATGTTCAAATCCCATCCCTCAGTTTTTCCAACTATCTTAGGTAAATTACAATTTTCTTATCTTTTTTTTCTTTAAGGAAAGGTACAGGCAGGAACAAAGTTAAGCAGTCAGGTGGGCAGGCAGAGAGAGAAGAAAGAAGCACTTTATTTAGTTGTTCATCTTGATTGTTTCCTTCCAGCCCTAGATCTTTAATCAGGGACCTTGGGATGTATGAGGACTGTGCTGCATCGGACTGAACCTCTAGACCAGCAGGGTGCGCCATGGTCTCTAGACCAGCAGGGTGCGCCATGGTCTCGACCAGCAGGGTGCGCCATGGTCTCTAGACCAGCAGGGTGCGCCATGGTCTCGACCAGCAGGGTGCGCCATGGCTTCTCAGTTTTTGAAATTAGTGATGCCTGTCTTACAGGATTATAGTTGGGGTTTAATGAGTTTTTAATATAAGATTGGTGTCCGGAACTTTGTAAGTACTGCATTATACTCAGGTGCTGTTATTACAAATAGAACTTCTTTGACCTTTTTAGTGACTACTTAGTATCCTATTGTAAATACCAAAATTTATGTAACCGATTTTATATTGAATTGCCTTGGACATTTGTGTCTAGATGCTTCTGTTAAATATTATAGTGACAAATCCTTAAATTTCTTTCTTTGCATACTCATAACTGAAATTTATCCGCAAGATTAATTGCCCCCATACTCTTGAAAAAGCTGAATTTCTCAATATGCACTTTTATGGACAGTGAACATTTATAAAACAAAGCATCTTAAAAATATTATAATTTGTTTATTGAAACAAACAAGCCTCTTCAGACAGTTTTGAAGAGTTCAGTGTTATGTTCTTTTGTTTGGGAATATCCATCCAGTTGTTTTAGAGAAGCCAGTTGACCCTGGCTAAATTTTAGAAGGTTGTGTCTTAGCTCAGAGGGGTTTGTTTATTATGTCAGAGTTCTGAAGTTTCTCTTTGATGTCCTTAGCTGTTTTGACTCTCTCCATTGAAGCTTTTTTGATGAAGTACTAATAAAATCTACTAGACATCTTTCCAATTTTATCCTTC